>JAUKNM010000147.1:5000-12500 GCA_030765045.1 Tenodera sinensis
AGTTTTGCCTGGAACGCGAAATTCGTCTAAGGTCCTACACGGCACAGCGCTGTGTTTACACTATCCGCGATACAGTTGTGTAGTGGCAGCAGAAAGTTGTCAGAAGTTCTAAATCTTAATATTAGTAACCCGTATGATAAACCAAGGTGCTGTGCTGTGTTGGGCTTTAATGAATTTGGCGTTCCAGACACTACTTTTTTTTGTCCCTTGGTGTGCAACGTCGGAGGATAAACACAAAGCTATTACAAGTTAACAAAATAACAGCATGAATCATTACAGGCTTGGGTAATTTTTAATCTTATTTTGTCAACATCTATCGATTTTGTCGCTAGAATATTTAGTTACGACCTTGAAGCCTTAGATTTGACATCACATTCGAAGCACTAAATTACCTTTCCTGTTAACATTAATACGTGACTCATACTCTTCATTTACGAATCTGTGTGAAACAATTAAGCAGATCATGTACATCATTGCCATTGGGTATACAAACTATGTGCTTAAAGTCATACCTATTATGTGTGAATTAAACACGGGCGAAAGTCCACAAACCTGTACATGAGTCTGCAAGTATAAGCCCAGCGTCTGATGTAAGCAATACCTTCATACACATAAGAACATATTACTGAAGAGAAGAACTTCTGACAGTCAAGTTAGTTCTCATGTCATAGAGAAGTAGCAATGGAAGTAACAGGAGTCTACAAAGCAGGCTGATTGCTTTCGAGCTTAAATCTCGTTGCTTTTACAGTAGAATGCTAAATCACGTGATTATCTACCCATCAGAGGTTACAAGTAATATTACTAACCCGATATCCCATTACTAGAAACAGGCATTCTACACTCTAATAGCTCCACTTATATGTACGCATTTATATACTCACAACTTCCATAACATGCAAAGAAATATACCCGTATAAAATTAAGACCTCGTATTGATATAAAATAAAAATCTGATATCTTGCTCTGCTCGCTCTTGTACAAACTATTTGTACAAGCGATTATTCTTGAATCTACTCCGTATTAATCGAGATGTTATTGCTACTTTTCTTGTAGGTATAAGGGAAATGTCAGGATACGGTAGGTCTTAAGTGATAGTCAAATGTTTTAAAGATAGTCGCCATGGGATGGCTTTAAAGTTCCATTTCCTTTGCATGGTCAAGTAAGAAAAAATGAATAACGACCTCCCATTCGAGAAAGGTATTAGAAAATTCATACAAATAATAGGAACATCTCTGAAATTGTTCAGTACACAAAGAAATGCATTAGGTGTAAATTTTGTGTTTTGACATGTACATTTTTGTGCAGTAACAATTTGTCTATCTCTTACGGCTCACTAGTTATGCAAAGGTAATTGACATTTCATTTGCCATAAAAATATCTTTAACATATGGCATTTTAAGGAAAATCAATAGAGCCATTTTTCAGAGAATAAAAATGTTCAAAAAATGTTCTTCAAAATCGTCGTGTCGCATCCCTGAAAGATATTAAACTTAAAGGCGAACTTTGGTTTTTAGTCGGCTTTTCGTTTTTGAGTTAAGCTTATGACAGGCAGACACACACGGTCCTTTTTCTAAAAATGCCATGTTTTTTATTCAGGGGGCCTCAAAACATATTATCGGTGAAATCAAGACCGAGAATTTTTGGGTCGACTACAATACTTCCCCTACTTACTATACGTAGTAGAGAGAATAAAAATGTAAGGTAACTTTACGTAATCTCTGAGGGAATAGAAGGACAGTGGAAATCACATGAGGTAGTTAACACTTCAAAATATAGCTATGGGTAATATTGAGAAGTAAGAGTACACCCCCGTAGCTTGGCTTTGGCATGATTAAGGATAAACAAGGCCTTCACCATAAACTACAAGCACTACATCTCTCAATTGCATGATCCGGTATTACAAATGGAAAACAATAATGAACCTGTAAAAATATTTCCGCATTGCATTTCTAAAACTATTAACGGTTCAATATTTTAAAATGCTTTCCCTTAAGTAAATTACCAGATTGCATATTTATAAACATCATAGCGTAATAAACAATAACATTTAAGCTAAACTGAATAGTACCTACTATGTGTATGTATAATTACTACACTTGAAGTGAGTTCAGAAGACTTGTTATAGCCTCCTGCGTGTGGTGAGGGAAAGACTAAGCCCAGATGAAGTTGAGGTTCACCATGTCATGTAAGTGTGTCACGTGTGAGCTACCATCAATGTTTCCAGGTTTCAACACTGATTTGATAGCACAAATTATTCCAAATTATTTTTATATCAAATATGAAGATAAAATATATCTATAAATTACATGTTAAATATGCAAATATGGAGTATCCTTTGCAAACGCTGAAACAGTATGCTTATTGGCAAAATAGATAAAGTATGCAGCATAATGCAACATAAAAAACAGTGTAAATTGCTGTAAATTTAGTAATTAACCGCATACGAAGCAAACATACAATCTGGCAGCAAACAAAGTTACGCATTTGCATTAAAATACTGTCCCTTATTAATAAACGCCCCGCTCTCCCTGGCGTAAGTGTCCACACAGCCGGAGCTGGCGTGTTCCAAAAAAACAATTAAGAAAGAATAAACCAAACTATCCATACTTAGACCTATGCCATTTTGTTTCTGGACAATGGTCAAACTAGCAACCTGGACAAGTTACGTGAAGTTGGAAACATTTCTCCAGGTAGTTCAGATACTACCACGTCGTTCAAATGTCTTAATGGAGCAAACCAGAAGCATTTGAAGTCCTAACAGCTGCTTTCTACCAGCATTTCTGATTTATTTCAGTGTAAACCCTATTGCCGAGATGAAATAGGTTCAATTAATCCAGCTGGGAATATGTTTGAACCTTTGGATTTTCTTTTCATACAGAAAAATTCCACACCCCAACTTTAAAAAAAAAAAAAAAACTGAACGGTTCGTAATATGCAGTAGGTCGGCTGGTGTGTGTTGGTTGGCTTTTGCCATAAGAAAATGGCTTTAGAGTGGTCGAGTTTGTTTTTCAAACAGGGCTGATACGCGAAAGGCTGTGAAGCGCATATCGCGATATCGCTGCAGCTTATGTGTCCCTCCGGTCCTGCAACAGGTGATAGAGGAGGGAATTTCAAAGTGAACACGAGCAACTTCATATGGCCGAGTGAATCAACTAAAAGCTAACTCCTAGTTTTGATAACGACTGGTCAGGAGAAAAAGAAGCAACAGTAGTGAGCAAACCCAGATTATCGTTAAGCGAGCACTGCACCTTTTATTTTCCTAGGCTAGCTCTCTCATAGTGCCCTCATTACCGTACCGGTTTACAACATTCGTAACAAGACACTCTGCAGGGAAAGGCTAATTATTACTTCTTAGCTTAAAATGATAAAACATACTCGTGGACTAATTTAGTGACACCAAAGATGAACTTCGTGAATCGTGAGTCACTCTGAGTCACTCTGTTGAGGAAACGGTACGTATGCTCCAATCGTAAGTAGTAATAAGCAGCCAAGAGTTATTATAATTCACAGTGATTGATGATAGAAGTACCTGAGTCTCACTTAAATGTCCAGCTCTACTGGTACTTTTAGTTATTTATTTTTTTAGTAAGAAAGAGTATATGAAGGGCTAATTGTTATTTAAGCCTCTCGTGGAAAAGTACGCAATTGAATGGGTTATATTAACACCCTCTTCATTTTACGGGTCCACTATTTGCAACCGAAAACTGTACTGACCATCGTAAACAACGAATTCTATTCATTGCTGCAGTCACTTCACATTGTTAGTCTTCGGGAGCAAGACTGGCAAACCATCTCATAAGTACATTCTTCCATTATGGTTATGCTAGATACAATTTTGTCTCATTTCCAAAACTCTTAGAAGGTTGTTTTTAAACTGTGTTGACAAATAGATTTGCAGAGAGAAAAACTATTTTAGTATATACAAACAACGGGAATAAAAGCGTTTGTAATGATCACATTTAGATTGTCTGCTTGCATACCTGCTGTCGAAAGTCCTCAATTCAGTTAAAAGGGCCGGCATAATTAGCTCATTAGCAGATCTTAACATGTCGTAATAAGCAGTATTCTTGTACAAAAGCCCATTGTTCACAACACACAAGTATTGGTTGGATTCGTACTTTCATTCAAAGTATGAGGTTCTTAATTCCTGTTGTAAAAGACTACACCATCTGTACTTTTCATGATAAATATAACTTGCAGATGAATCTAATCAATAAAACAAAACAACAGTAACGATCCAAGGCCTACTGGATCATATAAATATTATGCATGAGGAGGATACTTATAGTTTGCTTAACTTCAGATGACACACATAACTGATTACTGAATTTAATTTTCAATGCATACCCGATTTCCTTAATAATCTGAACCGTGTTGTGTGTGAAATACAATTATGGACAAAGGGAGGAGATTCGTACAATTGTTGTGAACATTTCTGGTTGTG
Organism: Tenodera sinensis; assembly: GCA_030765045.1. Lineage (NCBI taxonomy): Eukaryota > Metazoa > Arthropoda > Insecta > Mantodea > Mantidae > Tenodera > Tenodera sinensis. The sequence continues at coordinate 9,445 of JAUKNM010000147.1, forward strand.
GGCAGAGATCAAAACCACGAACAAGGAACGTGCGGCTCATCTTTGCTCTTAAAAGGAGCCGTCTCCGAATCTCTTTGTTCACTGTAAAATAGTGCCGAGCACGAGATTTGTGTTTGAGCGGACAATTAAACGTAGCATATCCGGTGATGTGGAACGAGGCGGATCACCTGCCTCAAATGCAAAGGCAGTCCAATAATAAAATTACACCAAGATAGAGATCTGCTGGCCGTAAACATCTCCCAGCATGCAGGCAGTTCTTCATACAGCAATGAACATCATATACAGACGGATCTTCATCCTCAGTGAACAAAAACGCCCCACATTTATCCACACATTTTAATTACTTTCCTTTATGTTATTTCACGTAAGCCATCCTGCAATTTCGAACCGGATATTAACAACTGTGTCTACGCACAACTCTCTACTTTCAAAAATTGCCTGCTAAAAGCAGCAATTATAAATACAATATTATACCGGGTGGAAGGTACTGCTTCGGCTATACGTTAACCATGGTTTCTACACAAGTGTAACAAATATGTCCAGTACAATAACATTATAGTCCACAAAGAACTATTACGCCGAAAAAAAAATGTTTCGAATATCTGGAGTCATATAGTTTCTTGACGAATGGATGTAAATGGTCTATTATTTCACTAACCGTCGCGAAAACATTGTATGGACAGCACTGTACTGCATTTCTATTAATTCGAATGCATTTAGTTACAAATTAATGTTAAAGTGTAAGGCAAAATTTCATTTCTGGGAGAGATTTGGCATGGTCGGGTTAACATTAAATTGTTATTAAATTCATTCAATTTAAGGTAGAAATGCATTACAACATCGTTTACACAATGTTTGCGCGGCAGTTAGTGACTAATAAAGCATTTACACCCATTCGTCAAGAAACTGTATGGCTCCAAAAATGTGACACAAATTATGTTTTTTTTCTTCTGCGAAACGGTTCTTTATTGACAGTAATTATATTGGACATATTTGTGACACTCATGTAGAATCTATGGTTAACGTATGGCCGAAGTAGCACCACCCATCCTGTATATCATAATTTATAGGTATAGGCACAGCTCAAAACTATTTTAAAATTATCTTACGGCATTATAATAAACAGCTCAGAGATAAAATATATCAAAGTAGTTTTCTTAAGTAGAGTATATTTAGTGCTTAAAAGTTGTGCAGGACTTCCATGATTAACTAAATATGTATTTTGCCTCTGATTAGAAGGGAAGTTATTTCAGTGTTATTAAATTATTTTTAGCAATAGATTTGCATTTAGATAAAACGTTGGTCACCATGCAAACAAAAATTAAGATAGACATGTTAGGTGCTGGTTCAATTCAATTGAAACAACTCCAAAAGGATATTTTGGCCCAACGTAGTGCACAAGGTTTTAGTGCGTATATAGTTTGTAGTTTCAAATCCCTATAGCAGTAATGTCTCTGTTGATCAGAAATAATGACTCAAGTAATTTGGACTAGTAAGTGGTCAGGTGAGTCCGAGATCCAAGGAGCTGGCAGTTTGTGTACTTTATCTTTCCAAGGTAAGAGAAAAAGACAGAGCTAACGTTATGTAGGCAACTCACTCCAACCGAGACTTGAACTCGAACCCTCAAAATTATTTTAAAGAAAAGTAATACGAGCAGTTATTATAACAATTCAGTTCGGATACATTTAACTTCTTTCGGTGGGCCTCCTTAAAACCCAACTAGGTGCTTCAAATATAATTCTGTCTCGCATATGAGAAACGCTTATTTCTATTTATTTGTATCTGATGAGCACGCGTTAACTTCAGAATTGCATATGTTATACAAATTATTTTGTTGTTTAACTACGCTGTCAACTGCCAGGATCACATCAGCGTCGCCGGTGTGCCGGAAGTTTGTCCCGCCGGGGTTTCTTTTAATCTACTGACATGGAGCTGTCGTTTTAAAGCACACTTAAAAACCATCGATCTGGGCCGGACTTGAACCCGCGACCTTGGAATCAGTGGACCAGTGTCTAACCAACTGAGCCATCCAGACCGACATAATATAATAGTAACCTTAAGGATTATAGAAAAACAAAAACAAAAGTATGTCATAGTGTGCAACAAAAACAATGATGAAATTCAACCATTCTTTCAGTCTCTTAATTTCATTCCTTTATTCCTTCTTTCGTTCTTTCTTTACGTATCCTTCAAGTTCTAAGCCCACCCTTCAGCTTAAAATACTATAGGTATCTTTTTTAATTTTAAATTTTGGTTACTAACGCTACTGGTACCCACGATATTTGCAAATTAAATTAAATTATTTTGTTGTTTAACGACGCTCTCAATTGCCAGGATCACATCAGCGTCGCCGGTGTGCCGGAATTTTGTCCCGCAGGAGTTCTTTAACATGCCAGTAAATCTACTGACATGGAGCTGTCGTTTTTAAGCACACTTAAAAACCATCGGCCTGGGCCGGGTTTGAACCCGCGACCTTGGGATCAGTAGGCCAGCGTCTAACGATACATGACGGACCTCAGCTTCTCCACGTGGAGAGCTAATGTTGTCAATATGTTATGCATATCCTCCTCTTTAACCCTCAATACTAGAAACATATAAACAAGCGTTCGGGTTTATCTCACGGCAGAGAAAAACATATAGATATAGCCTACATTAGCCTATCTTCACAACAAAGGTAATTTGTTCTCAATGCCACAAAAGTAATGTGTTCTTAACACCAATTTATTGCGTCTTTCGGTCTTCACAGTTGTGATTCTGAGTACCTAATTTACAGTTGAATATATATCAACCAAGTGGCACACTTCACCCGGCATCTTCGTAATTAGACATCCCGTCGTGCCATAAACAAGTTGCAGAACGTCACTGGACAGTTCTAGCCATACAGAGGTCAGAAACGTGTTCTGCCTCTCAGCGAAGAAGTGACATGAGAGGCAGTTCGAGCTAATGTGTTTAGTCCGTGATAACAGACAACGGTATAAACAACAGAAAAGGTCTCACTCTACTTACAGGATTTCTATTTTCCAAGGAATCAACTCACTTCTGCATATGGAGCTATT
>JAUKNM010000147.1:15000-22500 GCA_030765045.1 Tenodera sinensis
GGATGACGAGGATATACAATAAATATGGAGCTAGACACTTGCTTCTTCTCCACAGTTGGATACGTTTTATTTGGCTAATATTATTATAAAGTGGAAGACTCTTTAGATTAAATGCTCTTGACTTACAAAATGACTATGGTGGAAAAGCAAAATACCCATTCCCTTAGGTCCTGTAATTTTTAAGGGGGAAGGTCAAACTGAGAATTCTTAGAACGCTCCTCATATTTAATGAAGTATTACAGGGTCCTATTTCGGAAATATTATAACATTGTTTCTAGTCATATAGTTGTACTATGCAATAGAAAGACAAACTTCGTATCTGTTGTGATTGTTTTTGAGCGTCGGGTGACTGACAACGGGTACCTACATTGTTTTATGCGTGTCACATCGCATCCTGGGTAGATTTTTATGTCAACCTCTGACTACATTAGATACTATATCTTCGACATGTGAGCTAATAATCCCAAAAGGGTTGTTTTAGTATAAATATAATGTGCATATTTTCTTGAAATATGAACAATTTACGAACCTAAACTTTCCAAGGAAACTAATGTGGCTGTAAATAGTGCACTACAAAAGTTTTCCGTATATAGTGCCAAATTTAGATACAAGGTGTGTCATTATTGATGCCAAATATTTCGGAGGCGTGCTTCTAACATATAAACACTCAAAAATTGGATATGAAAACAGGCCTAAAATTGCTTGTTACTGAATTTATAAGACCAAATGTAAGGTTACAAAAATTGTTCGAAGTGACTTCTTCTCCTTCGATGCATTCCCAAAGTCTGTGTTTCAAGCTATGGCGTACTCTATGTCAAATACCAGAGTGTCTCCCATTTCTTCAAAATCAGTATGGATACACTCTCTCGGGTTGTCAATATCTAATACAGGAGTAGAATAAACCAGGGACTTTAAATATCCGCAGACGAACAAATTCATTGGATTCAAATCAGAAGATCAAGAAGGCAAAACACTGAATCCACCTCGTCCAAACCATCTAAGTCAAAATTTATCATTCAGGAAATTTCGTACTATCTCGGTTTTTTTTCTTCAGTGTTTAACACTCGCTTTTACTACATACACCACCGCAGACGATGACACTGATGATACATGGAATGAAGATGGAGCACCAGTGGAATGAGATGGCGGGGGAAACCGGAGATCCCGGAGGAAACCCGCCCCAGCGCCGCTTCGTCCACCATGAACTGTCTCGTTGGAATGAGCTGATGCACTACTCTGTAAAAACTGCATTCGTTGGATGACTCATTTCTGAGAAACTGTAGATACGTCTCTGCATTCAGTCCCCAAGGAAAGAAATGGGGAGCAATAAGGCGATCTTGAATGGTTCCACCCAAAACGTTCAGGCAGAGCCTCTATTAATGTCTGTCCTGTCTTACTTCGCGAGGGCTTTCATGGACCTGCTTATGAATATTACCAAGTTGAAGATTCCATCACGAGTAAACCCGGCCATGAACAAGGTACATGCAAAGGAACTCACCAACATAGCACAATTCTGTAACATGCGGTGAGACGGCTACTGAAGATTTTCATGCAAAATTCCCCCGATAGTCATGTGACTTGGACCTTCCTTTACTGCAATGCATCTTGTGCTATCTTCACATCACGAAGAACTCGTTGTTCACGGTTGATGTTTCGCACCTTTCTTGCTGTCTCAACATCCAAAGCGCTCCTCCCAAAGAGCCACGCTCACTCAATAGTTGGTGAATTTTATTTTGAGAATGTTCGTGAACAAGTTAACTGCCTGTCGGAGTACCTTTCTGCATAAACCTCTCGTCCTCGTGATGCATTTCAACCTGCAAGGCCATACTTGTAGTTCAAAGCGATTTATTCGCTCACAAAATACATTTTCTTCTGCAATAAATGACAAACTACAACAATCAGGAGACAATAATTTAATTCAATTCATTACTAATTATTTGCTTTAAAATAAACAACAAAACAAAAAATGAATTAATCACCGGGAAAGAATGTAATTCAGTTAATTATTATTGGTGTCAAGCAGATGCAAATCCTTTAATAACTCTAACAAACGGTTTTTACAACTCTGTTCATAGGAATCTTTTTGCTATTTTGATGTTGGGAGGGCACTCCCGAAATGCCTGACACTAATAAGGATACAGACTGTGTAAGAGTTATGAATAAAAATGAAATAATTAATTCGTAACCAAGATATCAGCGTAACGTCAACGCGCACTATATAAACATTGTGTCGATGAGAACGGGTTCACTGTATTATCTTGTGCGCCTGGAACCTGCCCTTGTTGACCTCTGACCAGGTCCAAAGTTTAGCTACAGTGTGCGGTTTATGCGTAGCCATACTCGCGTCCACTGAAGGGATTGGTTCATCTTTAGTTATGACCTACGCAATCATGCCTTAACTATTTTGGAAGGAAACATAAAGTAAACGATTCTTTAGTTTTCTATAATGCATCGAAAGGAAAAAATGAAAATGGTGATTTTCGTTGGTAAGGAAAAAAATCAACAGCTAATGTAAGAAGGATGTTCTTTAGCGGGTGGTAATCTGTTTGGATTATAAATATTGGATAAACAGAGGTATATCTTACTGTGTTTGTGTTTCTAGAATCATTACTGAACTACACAAAAGCAAGTGCTTTCTCACAAACAAAACAGAAATATTAAGTCAACCTTTTGTCGTTAGCGTAACTGAAGGAACGCACTCTAAATAGCTTCAGTATTCATTATTGACAAATCTCAAACATATTGATCATAATTCTTCATATTCGGTATTTTAAAATCTAGAATACGTTTGATATTCAGTTCACGGGAAAACTCTTAGGTAGCTATTGAACATTTCCGAAGTAGAATTTAACAACGTGAGAGATTGTTAAAACCCAGTTAAGTTTTTAATCTTTGTAGCAATTATCTAAGAATCCTGAAAACTATTTTAACTTCAAGGTAACTGAAGCAATCTAAAAATGTGGTCAGCTAATGACTCCTTCACCCCCTATCAAGCTGTATCACCTCAGAACCCTTAAATGGCATGCAGCCTAAAGAAGATACCTAAATTCATAAATAATATGAAGCATAGCCCATGTAAAGTTTGAAGTCTTCAGGAACGTATTTCATACAGAATTTTGTGCATCATTTGAGTTTTCTCATTATTAATTTTTTTTCTTCTGTAATGAGTCCCTACCAACATTCTTTGTTCTCTCAAAACACATCTCTTAGGCCCTAATTATGTTCATCCCCCCTCTTTATGGAGGCTTCAGAAAGTATTTCCAAGTATCAGAACAGGGAGATTTTTAAAACACCCTGTCGCAGCGAGCAATAGAAAGAGGCTGACATAATATGAGGATATGGTTAGACTAATTATCCACAGTGGCGTTGTTTCTGATGCGGCAGCTCCCTCTTCCAATCAGCCTTCACCTGCTCTCTCTCCCTCTCCCCCTCACTCTCTCTCTCCCTCTCCCTCTCTCTCTCGCCCACTGGAACTCTGTTCCCTGGGCAGAAATACCAGCAGCTTGCGAATGTACAATTCCTGCTCCCCTTTCCCTGTTGTATTAATTAGCTAATTCTTCCAAGCTTCTCTGCAACCCCCTACCTCCATTACGAACAGCCAGCAAGCAAAGTAAGAAACGGGGGAGGGCGGTGAACAGATAGAAAGAATAAGAAATAAAATAAAAAAGAAAAGGCAAGATAGAGTTAGAAGACGAAGTCGAGTGGAAATGCTAACTGAGATGGAGGAAAGAGAGAGAAAAGTGAATGAAATAAAGAAGACAAAGTATCATGGAGATGTGCCCTCTCAGAGGGGAAGTCCGCAGTGAGGAGTAAAAGAGGCAAATTAAAGCGATGCGTCTTCGTCCTCAGGTTGGGCTCGGCGTGATCCATCACCAGCACTTGCCTTTCCTTCTTATATGTGATGTGAGGAGAGATTAACCAAACTATGCTAACCGCACTAGTTAAATTCTCTTCCTCCAGTATCCCTGGAATCCGTTAAACTTGTAGCGGAACCGTCTTCTGTCCTTGTTTTCGGCATTGTGGTTTCATATCCCACGGAGCTGAGGGGCAGCGAAGTTTAACTGATCATCGTTTTGTGCAGCGAAAGCATACAGCAGTGGCCAAATTTACTGAAGCACCATTGTTCCATACCATTCACAACAGGTCCCAGAGTGTGTGTAGCACGGCACAAAGATAAACATGTGGCTTTAGGCAATGCGTCATACGGAGGGAATTTTCACTTCTCGCCACCCATCTCCCTCAAGACATAGTTATAGTTTCATGTAACACTTAATGCTCTTTGGTAGCATTCAAGTATCCATTGCTCAGTGGTTTTTAGAACACTCTTAGACCGGAAAATTCGTTATTTGAAATCAACTTTGTAGTTATATCAGAACTGCTAAATTACTTTCAACAACTAAATTGTATGCTGGTTTAGCAATGTTTTCATCTAGCCTGCGCTTTCTTTTAAACATAGCCGAAACTTTCATGTAATTAGTTTAGTAAATTTTGATTCACATTGATTTAGCCAATATGTAGCTCTTTGTGGTGTAAATATTCTGTATCGAAGTCACCACGAGCAAGGAGAAAGTATATTAGTGCTGCCCATAGTCTGCCTATGAACAACGTTGTAACAGATGCTTGGCACATCCAAATGGATCGTCAACAGGTGGATAACTGAACGACACCAAACACGATGGACTCATTTCGACGGACATCAGCACAGTAAAGCAATGGCGGAGGAGATTTCTCCATCATTGGCTACCGGTGCACTGCAACTAAGCAGAATTAAAATTACGAACTGTACATTATGTAATGAAAAGGAAGAATCTGCCGCTCATATAATGTGTGAATGTGATGCCTTAGTCAACAGGAGATAAGAACTCTTAGACTGCATCCACTCAAAGGAAAATTTACAAAAGAAAAACTAGTAAAGAAATTACTGAGACTAGTTAAAGAGACCAAAATCTTTGCATAAGAGAAATGAAATAGGGATAAGTAGAATAAACCAATAAGGTTTCAGTGTTAGAGTATAACTAACCCGACTCTCTCTTCATTATAATCAATCAATCAATCAATCAGTCAATCAACCACAGATACTTGATGCAGACAGGTTATTCGTGAAGCTTTCATGCATAGTTTCTGAAATGTAAGATATTAAATCCTAACATAATCTGCAAATTAGACGCCCAGTGTGATATATGCAATACCGATATTCGAGACGTCTGGACAGAACAGCTGGTACCAGTACTACTTCACTTAGAGCGAGAGTGGCAGACGCGGGTTCTGATGGGTTGATCTCATTGGACCACGGACTCAGAGCCCGGAAGACTAGGTATACTTTCACAGCCTAAGAGGTTCATTTCAATACAAAGCACACCAGGAACACCTACACGTTTGGAATGGTCTGGCGGAATTTAATACTTTTATCTGGAATACTTCATATGCCAGGCCAATAAGTTGCTGGACAAAAATGTAAGGCACTGGTGAATAAACTAAATAGGAAGATTCTGTGCTTTTCATAACACTAGACTCACACATTTGCTGTTGTACAGTAAGTTTCAAATGGAATAGCTGGCAATGTATAAAAAATATTTCAAGGTTAAGCTCATTTGAACTGCAACACAAACAAAAAAATGTACCTGCAGAAAGCAATGCCGCTAGAGCCATGGAATGTCGCAGTAGAGGACCATAAAGAAACCCTTCCAAAGTGCTTGTCCACCGTCCAACTGCAACATACCGAACGCCGTCGCCTGGTCCTCAACGATGAAATAGGTTACAGAAAATTATGAGTCAAGGAAATGTAAAATAGTGGTAGATAAGCAATCACTCCAGCACTTGCCTACCACCGTTAAATGCACAAAAGCCTAGGTCACTTTGGCCCGTACGAAGGGAACAGAACTCCGAACCTCTCAAACGTGACCCTCACACGTTACCGTGGAGCCATCTCGCTTAGTGCTATATGTGTATGAGGTGAATGGGATCTCTATGACACAAATAGTTCGCAGTATTTGACACTACAAAGGTTGTACATATCTTTCTCTTTACATTTATTTACTGTTATTATTAGCATCATCAACATGGACACCCATATTCGTAATCTAACTGGGTTTGTATACTTCTTCCTCTTCCTACCTTCATGGATTAGACATTTATCTCCATAGCAATCTACATATCCTGTTCATGCCACCATTTATATGGGTATCCAACATTTTTTATTCGGCTCAAGATATGGAAACTTTCAGTAAGAGATTGCTCCCCTGCCACCTTACGAACAATCTACCAGAGGGCACACTCCATTCGAAATCGACGTAACTAGCTAACCATTCATGCCTTAAAACAGTTACAGAACCCCACGGCGCTAGAGACGGCAGTGCCGTGTTCTGCCACTCAGCGAAGACGAGAGGTATTTGAACTGGCGTGTGTAGACTGTGATAATATATAGCGTTTCACTCTTAGAAGACAGTATGGAGTTAAATGGGACATCTCTGTCTCTATCTAGCGCATACAAGTTGCCATTAGCCGCGTCCTTTTCTACCCTCGCTCTGTTGCCAGATTCCTAATAGCATGGTATAAATATTCATTTGTTATAAATTTCAGGTTTGAACACATTATCCTATGCAGAATTTTTTTCTCTATCAGGTTATATCCTTTTCAGAGTCATTATACATTTCTATAGGCCCAAATTTCTTCAGAAAACGTTTTTTTCAATAGAAGTCCGATATTTGCTGTTTCTATACTCATCACGCACTAACTAACAAACCAACTGCTAGAATGCATCTATATTTTTTTCTTAGGTAGAGTAAACTATAGTGCTACTACCTGCCTACTTTGAATTCTCTATGTTTAGCCAGTTAAGTGTTATAATTTTTTAAATTAAATGTTTTCGGAAAATTTTATATATGTGCACTGCAAAAGTTACGCAGTGTGAAACTTTTTTGTTATTGAGTTTACATCAGGGAACCAGCGAGAACAAATGTTGAGGAAGGTTGGAGAAAGTTTTTAAAATAAACCAAAAGGCAGTAACCTCTTTCTTTCATCCAGTAAGGCAAACAAAAGGTATTCATCTATTCAGCGTCAGGCCTGACACAGAAGATAGTATAAGGAGCAGCACTAACATTAGTTCGAAAGAAGCCGTGCGTGTAACTGTGAGCTGTTATTGCGTTATTTGTTTAATATTTTTGTAAATATTTGTAGTTATGGAGGGTGAAGCTAGGAAGGGACGATATGTTGGTAAATAAAGAAGTAAGGAACGCCAAATAATTATGAATGTGTTAGATTATTTTTGAAGTAAAATGCGTTTAAGGCAGTAAAAGAAACAGCTAAGGCTGTTGAGTGTTCAGAAGCAGTAGTGTATAGGATTAAAAAGGAAGTAATGAAAGGACTTCTAAGAACGCCATCGAAAAAGAAAGCAAAAAGGGCGGGACTACACAAAACGCTAGGTTAACGCAATATGATTGAATAGTGCAAGGTGGAGTGCGGCGAATTGTTCATTCTTTACTGTTTGCAAATATTCCACCC
>JAUKNM010000147.1:27500-70000 GCA_030765045.1 Tenodera sinensis
CAGTGGACACGCCTACCTCGAATGTCAGCCATTCCTCTCGAAACTAATATTTCCCTTTTACATATTCACATTCAAAGGAATCTATAAATTTCGTTGCCATTACCATGTTAAAATATACAAGCATTTAATGGTGTAAAATACGATTTTAATGGTCATAAAATGCATTGTTACAAGATGTGGATGTCAGTGAATAATGTAATTAGTGATACATTAACCAGAACAGAATGCAGTTGTAGATTACCTCAGCCTGAAGCAATCTTTGCACCGTGCAAGTTGTCATGTCGTTTATTTCTAAGCACTACACAATGTTGCCATATACGCCCGGCGAGACAGCCCACGAAGGGCCAACGCTAAACGCCCAGCCGCTGCGTCCCCCACTGGGGACTGCCCACTACAAGCGTCATTGGTGAGGTGCAGTACTGGAGGGTGGGACTTGGTCAGCGCCCCGAGCCCTCCCCCCCCCCCCCCCCCCGGCCAGTTATGCGGTCTTCTAGACCTGAGGCCGCTACTTCTCCATCAAGTAGCTCCTCAATTGGTCCCCCCGGGACCTAACGAGCCTGAGTGCACCCCGTGCCAGACCTCCCAGAGGGGATAAAATCCCCATGCTGGTACCGGGGATCGAACCCGGGTCCTCCGCGCCAGAGGCAACCAACTGCGCTACGGAGGCGGTCAATATTGCCATATGCCTCAACGCAATTTCTAGTAGTGTGCCTTCATCCGATTGTCCATTCCTGATAAAAAGCTGTAGCGAATTAAGCACGTTGGTTAATTTTGTATTTGAGAAGGTAAACGCGCGAAGGGCAAGGCTCGAGCCCCCGGAGCTGGCAGTTCTGTATTCCCCATTCAGCGACTCAACACTTTCGGCTATTCTTCACCTAGGTATTCGCCCTTTATCATATGATGTTAAGCTTGTTGTCACTAACTTCGCAGCTACTTTCACTGCAAGGCGGAAAGTTCGTTGTCGCATTTAGAAATGGTTTAAACATACACTTTCCTTCTAGATATGCTTTTACATTTATTTAGAGGAAAAAGAGAAGAGAATATTTCTATAACAAGCACGAGCATCTCAGTGTTCGGTGTGGAACTTGAGTTACTTTAATTATTTTCATTAACGACAGAGAACTAAAGAGAAAACGATATAATAGTAATTACACGTTCTCGTTGAAGGAAGTATCATTCATTGAAACTAATTAATGTCCATCAGACTCACGCTCACACGTGAGGAGGACTGAATACAGAATCCGCGATAATCTTTTATAGCGTGGCGATTTAAAAGTCTTAAATGAATATATAAAACAATTACACATTTCCTGTATGTAATTAATTTACTCAAAGCGATTATAGGTCTTCCTTGTTTAGAGGACGTTAACAAATAAAAATGTGTGCTGTAATAATCACTTTGTTTGCACAGAGGACCATAAACAAAATCGAGACACTTACATTAAAAACACCTCTAAGTGAAGAAATGTGAAATACAATAAATGTTTCAAAGGTGATGCTCTTTAAAAGTGTTCTTGAAGATATGTAACGTCTTAATTGAAATCTATTCTTGAAAATAGCTGTAGACAATTAATATAAAGTAATTATTGACATTTCATTATCGTTTGTCTGTTTGCTTTTTATGAGGAAAGGGGAATCTGATGAAGGCACACTGCTAGAAATTGAGTTGAAGGGACATGGCAACATTGTGTAATGCTTGGAAATAAACGAAATGGTAAACTTGCTAGGTACATAGATTGCTTCAGGCTGAGGTAATCTACAACTGCATTCTGTTCTGGTCAATGTATCACTAATTACATTATTCACTAGCATCCACATCTTGTAACACTGCATTTTATGACTACTAAAACTATATTTTACACTATTAAACACATATATTTTAACCTGGTGGAGGATAAGATGTTCATACCGAGGCCTTTGAATGTGAATATTTAAAGAGAAATATTAATTTCGGGAGGAATTATTAACATTTGAGCTAGGGGTGTTCACTGCTTTATTTTGAGCAATTGTAATTAATATCTTATAAAGCATTCAGTTGTAAAATTGCAATCGTACTACAGCATTCATAAGATGGCGCGGAAGGTCACAATGCTATGCGGAATATAAGTATCTAAAGGGTTAGCTTTATTAGAAATAGATCCCATTAATTTCTATAATCTAAGATTTCGAACGGGTTATATTAATAGTGATGTTTCCATTAAGAAAGGGGAAAAAAAAAAAAAAAAAAATGTTAAATGGGATTCCAGGTAATATTGGCCCACCACTGCTGATTTGAACGATCACGCCTTAACTAGTTCCGCTATAGCAAACACACGAACCTAATCTCACTGATTAAACTGGCGTCTGTAAGTCTAGCACCTAACACTGGAATCATTAATAGAAGCACAATAATAACATAATTTCTGCAGGTACACTGAAGTTAAATTTGCAATGTTTGCCCGTTAATGTAGTAGGATTGCTGAAATATTACGTTTCAAAACTGCGAGATTAGTCCATGACTGCCGTGGCCTCTGAACAGCAAGGTAAGCATATGACTAATTTAATTCTCATACCATCCATGCAAGCACGCCTGAGAATTAGGCGCAGACTTCGCGCAGGTCTCCCTGAAGTTGGGTGTTTACTTTTGTGAAAGATAGTATGTACATACATACCTATTTTTTTATTCTATTTATTTAATGTCGCGTTAACTTATCAGTCATGTCGCGACAGCTTTACAGTGATTACATTGTGTTACAGTTTGTATCAAATGTGCTTACAGAGTTCCGTAACGTTACAAAAGTACAAAATCCTTTTACAATATACATGATTTCCAAGTTTTTCTGTTATGTTATTGGGAACATTGGCTTCTATTCGCTGTTGTTGGTATTTCTTGCATTCTTCTATGATGTGCTCGATATTGACGATTACGTTGCAGATGCTACAAACAGGAGGTGAAGTTTTGCTGAGCAAGTAGCTGTGGGTACGTTTTGTGTGTCCAATGCGGAGACGGCTGATGAGAACTTGCTGTTGGCGCCTAAGCCTTGTTACTGGATATGGTACTCTGCATAATGACTTAATTTCTTGGAGCTTGCTGATGGAGGTGGGATAGACTACTGCACCGGCACAGCCAGCTTCAGTTTAGGAGCCGTCAGTGTAAATATGTATTTGGTCTGGGTATTTACCGCATATTTCCTTGATGAGTTTTTGATACTCAGATCTGGAAGTTGAGCTTTTAAGATAGTTTAATAATTCATTATTGACTAGCGGAGTTCTGATCCTCCATAGTGGAATATCGGTTGGTATTGTTTTAGGTGATATTTTCGGGAGGGAAATATTGTTTTCGTTGATATATTGCTTCACCCTTAGGGAAAAGGGTACTGTGTGGCTTGATGGTAACAGCCTTTGTTTCTGTTGATATTTTGAGAATACATATGCATAAGTTCTTGAGTTTGGAGTTGCAGCTGCCTTTAGAGCATAGGTAATGCTTAGCTGTTTCCTTAGAATTGATAATGGGAGATATTTGTAAGCTCTTGGTGGGACTAGTTCTGTAAGCTCCCAAAATTATTTGCAAAGCAGAATTTTGTACTATATCTAGCATTCTAAGTGCTGTTGGTTTTGCTGAATTATAGACTATAGCTCCATAATGCAATTTAGTCCTTATGATAGACTTGTAGGTAGGTACACATTAGCACATGGTAATCTGCTCCCCAGTTGTTTGCAGACAATATTTTAAGAATATTATTGCTACGTAAGCAGTCATCTTTCAGAATCTTAAGCTGGGGTAGTCATGTCAGCTTTTGCACACATACTAATCCTACGTTTGGTATTATGTTTAAATCTATGTGGAGCGTGACGGGAGTACCATATGATATTTTGTTACTTCAGAACATTATACATTTGCATTTCGTTGATGAAACTTTAAATCCGGTATTTTTTTGCACCAGGCAACAGTTTTATCAAGTGTATCTTGCAAAATTTCCTTCGTATTGGTTGGGTTTTTGCCTCTACAGTATATTAGGATATGATCAGCGAAAAGAAATGCTTTCATTGGGAGTCTTATTTTGGAAGTTATACTGTTTATAGCTATCAGGAAGAGTGTTACGCTGATTGTTGATCCTTGTAGAACCCAATTTTTCATGGGAAATCCTTTCGATATGGCATTTGTTGTCCTTACTTGGATTGTGTGATTTTTTGAAAAAAAGTTTGGATGAATTCTAGCACTGCCAAATGCGCTGAGAAGAACACCAAGAGTAGCATTTTTGTTTCCAGTATACCTTAAATATCTTATTCGTTCTAAATTAACTGGAACGTTCAGTGATATTTTATGCAGACACATCAAATACGTGCAACAAAATATTAAAGAAAAGAGAAAAAGAGTTAAGCTGCAATGTAAACAATGCTAACACTTCGTAAAACCGAATGGAATGCCATGGTGCAGCGAGTTAAGTTCCGGACCAGATCGCGTCGTGTTCCCAATGATCAACACACTTCCCTTGGGTTGGTGTTCTGTGGTGTATAGTAACTAAGGCTCGACACTTGCCTTGCCGTTAACTAGGACAGGTATAATGTGAACAAAGGCAATACAACGTGTACTCACTGACAGTTCCTTTGTGTTGGTACGAGGTGTTTGTCCACATTCAATACTGGTGCCTTTTATACAAAATCCCAACATTCCAGTCTGCTAATAACTTTTCAACGTGAAGAGCTTGCAAAGCTCTGTAACCTTCTGTTTTATTGAATACAAATTTGCTCCCTATTCATAGCACACAATCACTCTCATTCTCTCCCTTACTCAGTCACTCATCCACTCACTCAGTCACCCACTCATACATGCACATACCCCAAGTACAAAGTGACAATACAAATCAAGTGCTGTTTTGATTGAATGGGCCAAAATTAAGATCCTAATTCACACAGAGTATCTGATCGGTGTTATATTTCAGTATTAAGAAAAAAGAATTATGAATACGCACCAACCTTGACTGCCGATTATTTTGAGTTATTCGAACCATAAATATTAATGAAATGGGTACAGTTCTGTGCATCTGTTTCTATTCCGCTTATAAATTTAGCTATAAAATCTGTGCCACCTAACTTGTAAATCTAATGTAGAATATTTAAGTTTATCGTACATCTCAGTCATATTTTTTCAACTGAGAATTATTTAACATGGATTTCTATAACGCATTTTAGTGATTCTGATGGTAATAGTAATAACTACAGCCACCACCACCACCACCACCACCACCACCACCACCACCACCACCACCACCACCACCACCACCACCACCACCACCACCACCACCACCACCACCACCACCACCACCACCACCACCACCACCACCACCGTCGCCGCAGCCGCCACCACCACCACCACCACCACCGTCGCCGCAGCCGCCGCCACCACCACCACCAATAATAATAATAATAGTAATAATAATAATAATAATAATAATAATAATAATAATAATAATAATAATAATAATAATAATAATAATAATAATAATAAGAAGAAGAAGAAGAAGAAGAAGAAGAAGAAGCAGAAGAAGCAGAAGAAGAGCAATAAGAATAAGAATTAATAATAATAAACTAATTGGAATATAATAATAAAGGGAATAATATCATAATAACAATAGCAATAATAACAATTACTAAAAATAATAAATAATACAATACAACAATAACATTAATAAGAAACAAAGAAATGCCAATCAAACATTACGCGCCCTCGTGTTTGCATGGATTTTGTTACGGCAATTTACAATCTGTAATCCGTTATGTTAGACAATAGCTGCATATACAGGAATGAGTTTATTCCCTGGAAAATAAAGTCTTGTCAGTGAATTGGAAAATATTCTAAGACTGTTCCTCTCTATTATTACGTGCTGCACACGTCAGTTGAAGGCTGCACATTTCCTCTGCCGCTCTGCTCGCTTCTCTTACAAGCAGAACAAAGTTCACTACGCCACTGACTGGATTTACCACTCTGATTTCTGCAACTCTTTTAACGCACAAAGGGTTATCTACTTACCCGAGGGCCGGCTGGCATAAGCCACTGGTATATGCTTTGAGGCCCCCTAAATCCAAAGCAAGCAGTGCTAGAAAAAGTTCCATGGGTGTGTATGTGTGTGTGGTATTTATGTTTTATATCTCTCAAGGATGCGACATGAAAATTCCTCCATCCTTTACATGGAAAGTTTTTAGATTTTGATTAAAATGTCAAGTGTTTAAGATATGTTTACGGCATACGAAATGCATATTTTGAATATTTTGGCTATAGCCCATGTTCACACTTGATGACTTTTGCATAGGTGCTAAAGCGTAAAGGATAGACCATATCTTACTGTAAAAATTTACATCTCGTTAAAGCCCCCAAGTTGTGTCCAAATGCATTTTTGTAAAGTAAACCATTTCGGAGATGTTATTTGTTTGAGTTTTGCAACACTTATACTTTTCTCAAATGGAAAGTGGCCATTCCAAAGTTTTAAAATATTTGACTATCGCTCAAAGGCTACCGTATTCTCATATTCCTTTTGTACCTACAAGGAAATCACCAATAAGATAATTTCTGCAAATGGTTATCTCGACTAACATGAAGAAGATAAAGGAGTAAGAGTTTGTAAGAATAGTTAATATAAGAGCAGGGCAAGTCGTACGAGTGCAACACAACAGCTTTGTGATATAAAATTGTTTCCTCTATTCCAAAATCAGACATAAATGCTGAATTTTTAAAATACTTATACTCTAATCCATGTTTTAGAAGTTCGAAGTTGTTGGGAAATTGGATAAATGTGAGCAATTGACTAGAAGGATCGCTTTAGGTGTAATTTGATAATTCAGCAGAATACTCATTGGTTTGGTATCTGAGGAAGGGTCTCTGGCCACTGTCACACGCATTGATCCACATAGCCGACCACTTTATACGCGATGCTCTTGTGTTTTCTATAAGAATCACGGTCTGCTCCCGGATAGTTTCGTAACACATCAGGTTTTGCTTTTCCTTTTTAGTGGTTTAAGCGTGCTTAAAAAATACCGTAACGAAAAGATAATCATAGCCTTCTGGTAGTTGCTTCCCCTCACATGAGTGTGAAGAACGTACCACGTGATTTCCGGCAATGACGACACTCTTATACGTGCAGTGGCAGGTGATTCGCTTTGCTTCTGTTTTTGTTTAAGGTAACGTCATTTTCACTACTTAGGGTCAGAGACGAAGGAATAGCAATATTTATGGATTTTATGGTGCATAAACAGCTGTGAGATTTTGGCGCAATATGAAATTGCACTCGTATCTTCATAAAATGTGCGAAAAGTGATTAACATTAGTTTTCATAAGGAGGGAAAAATACTGGCACTAATTTCAAACGTCATACTAATATATAATCTATACATATCTAATATACACTCCACATCTACAGTCCGCAAAGTTTTATGAAGTTGTTTTTGCTGTTCTTATAATTTCCGGGTGTGACTCTGCAAGTTATTGGAATCAGGCACAAAATAAGCAAGTTTCTTCAGGTAGAGGTAGTCTACATAAAAATTGCATACACCTTCTGAGTGGAAGATATTGCTTCAGCCACACGATAACCAAGGATTTTCCATGATGAGTGTAACAAATATATCCAATGCAATTATTGCCAATAAAGAGCCGTTTGGCCGAAAAAATTGTGTCAACTTCTTGACGAATGGATATAAATGGTTTATTATTTCACTAGCTACAATCCTGTTATGAATTTCTACCTTAATTCGAATGAATTTAGTCATAAGTTAATGTTAAACTGTCACTGACCTATGGCCACCTGGGCCACATACCAGGTGGCCCACTGCAGGCGGCATCGCCGTAAGTAGATAACCCTTCGCGCGTTAAAACATTGGCCGAACTCCACGGCGGGACGTGCGGTGAGAGGCAGCTGAGCTAAACTGTGTCTCAGCCTAGTTGAGTCCTGTTGTAAACAACAAGGCGGAGCTGACTCAACTCGCCGCGTGTTAGACGTACAGGCACGCACAAAAGTTTTGCAACACTAGTAGCGCTAACTTCTAGATAATAAATAGAGTTGGGTTACACATTAACTTATTAAATCTATGAGTTGGAATATTAATAGAATCATGCAGTGACATAATGGTTACCTTTAATCGGATTCCTGCAGAAGTTCAACTCCCGATAGAGATGCGTTGTCATCTCCCGATGTATATTCGCAGTCGCTTGAACTACTACCGTCGGTGATTACAAGTCTTTCAACAACTTCATCAGTGAGTCCATCCAGCTTCCACATCTTCTCTTCTTCTTTTATTGCATGCTGAACACAGTTGAACCAATTAAGTGCCGTTATATTTTCTACTGCAGTGGAAAGCGGGGAGCGAACCTCATTCAGCTTAAAAGTAGTGTTGTGCCTACGCACATAGCCTTTCATCTGACTCCAGATTAGCTCAATTGGATTGAGTTTACAATGGTATGGAGGTAACCTCAGAACGGTGTGACCTACACTTTTTGCTGCCTCATCCACAACATGCTTATCAAATTGTGCTTTTACATGCTTTACAATGCCAATTAGTTCCAGTTTAACCATATCGGCACTAAACTCACACGCATGATCCTGTAGCCACTTAATAATGTCACCTTTTCTCCATGACATATTAGGGATGCGCTCTGCTTTAACACTGTGGTAGCTAGCGTTGTCTAATACGATAACGGAGTTGGGGTCAAGCTTCGGAAGGACTCATTGAAACCATTGAAGAAAAACAGCACCAGTCATTTCTTCGTGGAAGTCCTTTGTGCTTTTGGATTCAAAAGTCAATAAACCACCGTCTACAAATCCAGTTTCACTTCCAATGTGAACAATAATGAGCCTTCTTCCTTTGCCTGTGGGATCTTTTAGACCAGTGGAGAGACCAGAGAGAAGTGCTTGTTTCTTATCTCTCACAGTTGTATCACACCAAGCTGCAGATGTTGTGTACCCCTCATTTAGCCAAGTTTCATCGAGAAAATAAATTTTTCGGCCCTCACTACGAAAACTTTTGATTTGGCGCAGATATTGACGTCTCCACATTACAATGTCTTCTCTGTCCACTATTACTGATTTCCGCCCTCGCTTTTGAAATGTTAATCCAATATCTATCAGCAAACGGTGGAGAGTAATTCGCGAAAAATTCGGCAAGTCTGTGTCAGAATTTACCGCATGCAAAATTTTGTTTAGAGTCGGCGGTTCATTCCTGAAAAAATACTCATGAACTTTACTGCGTATAGCACTTTTCGTAAAATCGTCGTACTTCTCCACGCGCTGTTTGCATTTACGCGATTTTCCCGGTGTTCTTAGAGTTCCGGATGCTTGCTGTTCCATTCTAACACTGTGTACACTACTTGCGGAAACACCAAGGAGATCACCAGTTTCTTTTTCAATGTTTTTTATGGACGATTCCGGGTTTCTTTCTTTAAGTACTGCGAAACAATGCGCGATCATTCGCCTCTCACCACTTTTTAACGGTTTGCCTCGATTGTGTTTCATTTCGGCTGAATCACCAGCCTGCTCCATGGTGAAAAGCTTACTGATTTTATATTGCATATAGATAAGTGTCCTTGGCCTTGTGAGGTCCGCGAGATGTACAAGAAATACAGTGTAAAATATCAGAAGTAACCCCACACTATAAACAAAAACATCTTAATCAGCATTCAACTCGATACAGACCTCGTTGCGAGAGAGCTGTCTGATAAAGGAATGCAAAAATGTTATACGTATAATAGCAGTGTCCTTCAGTAATTAAGTAAAATGCAGCTTAATTTAACATAATAAGCTAATGGTGTATATAATTTCACCTGTCTTCTATCTAATCTGTATATAGTATACCATTATGTATATATTCCTTTACGAACTCACGGGCCCAGAACACATATGCGATATGTGAAGCAGAAAGATAAAATGTGGGCCTGTTTACGTTTATAAGAATCGAAACATTTGCATACTTTTCTATCTCCGAAATTATCTCGCGCAGAGCAGTGATCGGAGAACTACTTACGTAAAATACTGTACTTAAAGGAGGGGTTTATCGTACGTACGCAAACAAAAGATAACGCCCATTATCTTCGCCAAACCAATCAACAGCTTAACCGTCTTCTATCCCAATATCTCTGTCTCTGTCTCTCTTCCCGCCCAGATGTTTACAACAGGATTCAACTAGGTTGAGACATATTATAGCGTGTGTAGTCCGTGATAATAGACAATAATAGTACTCACCTGCAGGTATATGCTGTATATATAGTGTTTTTGAGACAAACTTAAGTAGAAGTCAAAGGACGTTTTCTGAGGACTAAGGTGAGCAATATCGTGTCATCATAAAGCTCAGCAAGTGCACATAATGAAGTGTGAAATGCAGCCTTGTCTGCCTAAAACACACCATCCACAGAGGGAAGAAGCTGACATCTGAGGATATTTTCTAAAGATAATATGTTATTCATTTTTCAGTTATTGGCATATAATCAGGTGCATTATGTGATAGCTGACTAAAAACTATGTCTTGATGATGCACTACATTAACTGCAGTTTTAAGCACCCGTGCCATACTCACACTCAACAAATCAATTTCAGAATAACACTTTCCTTACCACGTCAGTGGGTTTCAAAATGCATTGCAGTTCCTTTGTTATAGCGAAACTTTAGAACATACATAGCAGACATTTCAAGTGCACGGTTCATACTCGCTTCTTGTGAGAAGTTCATTCTACAACTGATCAAATCGAACAAACATTTGTCCAGTTTTGCATCTAACACGTGATGCCTTAGGCTTATTTTCTTATTAAAAGCTTTCATTTGTGTTGATATTTTATTCTTATACTATACAACACTAACGGCGCTTTGACCATCTACGAATTTTCCACCTATGAGGACTGAAGAAAGCCGGAAGAAAACACAGTCAGGGATGACAATTCAGTTAGAGTCAAACCGTGCATGCCTGTACAACCACGGACAATTTTTGGTCTTCCAACACTAATCCTAATGTTGTAAGTTTAATCATTATTTTATTAAATGTAGATCTTTCTACTAAATGCTAACAAAATAAATTTCCCGTTTTGCGATACTGATTTACTAATAATTTCTTAGATAGCTGTAGGAAATAGAAATATGCAGTTTTTTGTTGAATATCTTACAGCCATTGAAATAGGAAGATCAAATGCTGCAATCTGCTAACGTACCGAATCTAAACTCGCACTACCAGTTGCAATACGCGTCCTCGACTGTCCACGTTGACATTTGAGACCCAGGTCCGGCCTACGTTTAAGGAAGAACAAAATAATAATTATAATTATTGTTTGAAAATTTATGTAATTGTATGATACTTCAAATGTATTACTGAGAACATGACTACTATAAACGTTTAGTATTTCTTAAAATAAATATAAAATGCTTCTTAAGCAACGCCATTTTTAAATATTACTATTAACTTTAAGAAAATGAGATTAAACAGCAATCTGGGACGAGTTAGTCATTCTTTTAAAAAATATGTATAGTTTGCTGGGAAAGACGCTTCACAAATGCTTCTCAATGCCTCAGAAAAGTTTCAATCAGGAAGTATATGACTGACAAGTTGTAATAAGACATACATTAGAAAGCAGGAAGGCCTATTTTGAACCACCGAATGTATTTATAAGGATATATTAGTTTATTATTATTAAGCATAGTTCTCAACTATTCATTGTTTCATTCCCTTCTGATTTTAGCCACCCAGTAAGCTGCTTTATATTTATTTTTATTCTCTATAAAATGATTATGATACCTTTTAGTATCCTTCAAAGTAGTTAGGTCAGAAGAAGGACGTTCACAGGTTTTCTGTTAGGCGTAGCATTTTAAAAATGGCAGTTCAGACTGATAATTCAAAGAAGGTAGTAAACTCAAATTACTTCGACAAAGGGTTCAGAGCTAAGATAATTTTAAGAGATAATATAAGAACTGGATTTTATTTTATTTTGGGTTTTCAGTTTGGCACAGCCATAGAAAAATTAATTGAGAGCTGTAAGATGCGATTTCAAATGTTACAGCGCTCAATCATTTTCTCCATGGCTGTAGAATAGTAGTTAAAAGGCATAGCGCTTGTTCATCCAGAAGAAGTACTTCTATTCCGCTGCAGTTGCAAGAATTACTGAATGTTACAACTAATTAATTGATCCGCTAATCCACGCCTGAGCGAAAGGATAATGGCGTACTATAGACCGCATGCTATTTCCTCTGATGTCCTTGTGGACGGAGGCGGGAGTGCAGCGGTCGTGATTCAGAGCTGTTTCGGGTTATAGCGCCAAAAATTAGTATCCTCATAAGAGATCTTTAGTATTAAAGTAACCTTCCTTACTGACTTTTCTCATTTTCTAATCTTTAAAGTAAAAACTGTGCGCTATACAATCTGTGTGAATTGAATAACTGTTTGCTTGTTTCCACATGACAAGTGACGATCACTTGCAGATAAATGGGTGAAAGTTATATAAACATGTGATAAAATGCAGATGTTGCAAAGCGGGACGTTAAGCAGCAAGTTGCCGAGGGTGGTAGCAAGGAAACGATAAACAGTTTTGTTCCAGAGCCTCGCGCCCGAACCAGCGAAGCAGAACTGCCCCCTTTCTCTGATACTGGAGTAGCGGACTACCGCCCAACATACAACTTCTTAAACTTCGGCTACTCAGATATAGCAGCGGTCAAACACAGTAAGCACTGGCCCTCGAACCGATTGTCTTTAAGGTGGCAAATAAAAGATGCACATTCGACGAGTACAAAGTCAAGAACTATAGAGTCAAAAACGCTTTTAAAAGCTTCTTTAAAGATGAATAGATTTAGGTGAGGCACTTTCGACGTCCAAAAACCTCCCTTTCGCTATTCACTCTTTCCCTTGATCCCTTACTTTGTCTCAGTCTCTGTACCGCCTGCTTTAACTTATAATCTTAAGCCGAGAGTTTCAATTTCAAGAGCAATAGCTCACAGGGAGAGGTAAATACAGCAGCTTTTCTCACTATGCCTCTTCGGATACACTCGTACACACATCAAAAGCAAAACTCTTAGGGGTAAGATTTCTTACTCGATTCAGTGTACACGCTTAGTTCTAAAGGTAAGTACTTGGACTTACTGTTATGTCCCAGAGACAGCTATGCAGTTGCCACCAAGGCTCAAATACACCTTCGTCCCTGCTGGTATGCGCAACAGCTACATGAGCGTGGCCAGTGGGTGCACATAAAGCCCACAATAGCAGCCACATAAAATAGCAAACAGTTGCCTACCTCTCAAATTGTACCATCCATGTAAACCTATTACATCACTCTGAAAACACACGACTACATCCAGCTAGATGTGAATTAAAATGCCACTATATACTGGGCATTTCCTTCACCAGCCTGCATCCTGCCAATTCCATCAATTCTTACAACACCACTATCTAACTAACACATATTTGTCCAGTCATATGAATTGAACCACTTACGTCCCACGTTGCAGTACCATATATAAGTAGCACATTATTTTCCCTTTACATGAATGCACCTATCTTCATCTCACGCTACCGCACCAACCTTCTTCATTTATACAAATTCAGCTATTTCTATCTCATGTTACACTGCCACCTTCCTCTATTTAGATGAATTCAACTGTTTCCATCTCCTGTTACAGTGCAACCTTCCTCTATTTAGATGAATTCAACTGTTTCCATCTCATGGCATAGTACACAATTCTCTATTTGCATGTATTTACCTATTTCCATCTCATGTCACAGTACACAATTCTCTATTTACATGCATTTACCTATTTCCATCTCATGTCACAGTACACAATTCTCTATTTACATGCATTTGCCTATTTCCATCTCATGTCACAGTACACAATTCTCTATTTACATGCATTTACCTATTTCCATCTCATGTCACAGTACACAATTCTCTATTTACATGCATTTACCTATTTCCATCTCATGTCACAGTACACAATTCTCTATTTACATGCATTTACCTATTTCCATCTCATGTCACAGTACACAATTCTCTATTTACATGCATTTACCTATTTCCATCTCATGACACAGTACACAATTCCTATTTACATGCATTCACCTATTTCCATCTCATGACACAGTACACAATTCTCTATTTACATGTATTTACCTATTTCCATCTCATGACACAGTACACAATTCTCTATTTATATGTATTTACCTATTTCCATCTCATGACACAGTACACAATTCTCTATTTACATGTATTTACCTATTTCCATCTCATGACACAGTACACAATTCTCTATTTACATGTATTTACCTATTTCCATCTCATGACACAGTACACAATTCTCTATTTACATGCATTTACCTATTTCCATCTCATGACACAGTACACAATTCTCTATTTACATGTATTTACCTATTTCCATCTCATGACACAGTACACAATTCTCTATTTACATGCATTTACCTATTTCCATCTCATGTCACAGTACACAATTCTCTATTTACATGCATTTACCTATTTCCATCTCATGTCACAGTACACAATTCTCTATTTACATGCATTTACCTATTTCCATCTCATGTCACAGTACACAATTCTCTATTTACATGCATTCACCTATTTCCATCTCATGACACAGTACACAATTCTCTATTTGCATGTATTCACCTATTTCCATCTCATGACACAGTACACAATTCTCCATTTGCATGTATTCACCTATTTCCATCTCATGGCACAATACACAATTCTCTATTTGCATGTATTCACCTATTACCATCTCATGACACAGTACACAATTCTCTATTTGCATGTATTCACCTATTCCCATCTCATGACACAGTACACAATTCTCTATTTGCATGTATTCACCTATTCCCATCTCATGACACAATACACAATTCTCTATTTGCATGTATTCACCTATTTCCATCTCATGACACAGTACACAATTCTCTATTTGCATGTATTCACCTATTCCCATCTCATGACACAGTACACATTTCTCTATTTACATGCATTTACCTATTTCCATCTCATGACACAGTACACAATTCTCTATTTGCATGCATTCACCTATTTCCATCTCATGACACAGTACACAATTCTCTATTTGCATGTATTCAACTATTTCCATCTCATGACACTGTACACAATTCTCTATTTACATGCGTTTAACTATTTCCATCTCATGACACAGTACACAATTCTCTATTTGCATGCATTCACCTATTTCCATCTCATGACACAGTACACAATTCCTATTTACATGCATTCACCTATTTCCATCTCATGTCACAGTACACAATTCCTATTTACATGCATTCACCTATTTCCATCACATGACACAGTACACAATTCTCTATTTACATGTATTCACCTATTTCCATCTCATGACACAGTACACAATTCTCTATTTACATGTATTCACCTATTTCCATCTCATGACACAGTACACAATTCCTATTTACATGCATTCACCTATTTCCATCTCATGACACAGTACACAATTCTCTATTTACATGTATTCACCTATTTCCATCTCATGACACAGTACACAATTCTCTATTTACATGTATTCACCTATTTCCATCTCATGACACAGTACACAATTCCTATTTACATGCATTCACCTATTTCCATCTCATGACACAGTACACAATTCCTATTTACATGCATTTACCTATTTCCATCTCATGACACAGTACACAATTCTCTATTTACATGCATTCACCTATTTCCATGTCATGACACAGTACACAATTCTCTATTTACATGTATTTACCTATTTCCATCTCATGTCACAGTACACAATTCCTATTTACATGCATTCACCTATTTCCATCTCATGTCACAGTACACAATTCTCTATTTACATGCATTCACCTATTTCCATCTCATGACACAGTACACAATTCTGTATTTACATGCATTCACCTATTTCCATCTCATGACACAGTACACAATTCTCTATTTACATGCATTCACCTATTTCCATCTCATGACACAGTACACAATTCTCTATTTACATGCATTCACCTATTTCCATCTCATGACAGAACGCACAATTCTCTATTTACATGCACTCACCTATTTCCATCTCATGTCACAGTACACAATTCTCTATTGATATGCATTCACCTATTTCCATCTCATGACACAGTACACAATTCTCTATTTACATGTATTTACCTATTTCCATCTCATGACACAGTACACAATTCTCTATTTACATGCATTCACCTATTTCCATGTCATGACACAGTACACAATTCTCTATTTACATGTATTTACCTATTTCCATCTCATGTCACAGTACACAATTCCTATTTACATGCATTCACCTATTTCCATCTCATGTCACAGTACACAATTCTCTATTTACATGCATTCACCTATTTCCATCTCATGACACAGTACACAATTCTCTATTTACATGCATTCACCTATTTCCATCTCATGACAGAACGCACAATTCTCTATTTACATGCATTCACCTATTTCCATCTCATGTCACAGTACACAATTCTCTATTGACATGCATTCACCTATTTCCATCTCATGACACAGTACACAATTCTCTATTTGCATGTATTTACCTATTTCCATCTCATGACACAGTACACAATTCTCTATTTGCATGTATTTACCTATTTCCATCTCATGACACAGTACACATTTCTCTATTTGCATGTATTCACCTATTTCCATCTCATGACACAGTACACAATTCTCTATTTGCATGTATTTACCTATTTCCATCTCATGACACAGTACACATTTCTCTATTTGCATGTATTCACCTATTTCCATCTCATTACACAGTACACAATTCTCTATTTGCATGTATTTACCTATTTCCATCTCATGACACAGTACACAATTCTCTATTTGCATGTATTTACCTATTTCCATCTCATGACACGGTACACAATTCTCTATTTTCATGCATTTACCTATTTCCATCTCATGTCACAGTACACAATTCTCTATTTACATGCATTTACCTATTTCCATCTCATGACAGAGTACACAATTCTCTATTTACATGCATTTACCTATTTCCATCTCATGACAGAGTACACAATTCTCTATTTACATGCATTTACTTATTTCCATCTCATGACACAATGCACAATTCTCTATTTACATGCATTTAGCTATTTCCATCTCATGTAACAGTACACAATTCTCTATTTACATGCATTTAGCTATTTCCATCTCATGTCACAGTACACAATTCTCTATTTACATGCATTCACCTATTTCCATCTCATGTCACAGTACACAATTCTCTATTTACATGCATTTACTTATTTCCATCTCATGACACAATGCACAATTCTCTATTTACATGCATTTAGCTATTTCCATCTCATGTCACAGTACACAATTCCTATTTACATGCATTCACCTATTTCCATCTCATGTCACAGTACACAATTCCTATTTACATGCATTCACCTATTTCCATCTCATGTCACAGTACACAATTCTCTATTTACATGCATTCACCTATTTCCATCTCATGACACAGTACACAATTCTCTATTTACATGCATTCACCTATTTCCATCTCATGACAGAACGCACAATTCTCTATTTACATGCATTCACCTATTTCCATCTCATGTCACAGTACACAATTCTCTATTTACATGCATTCACCTATTTGCATCTCATGTCACAGTACACAATTCTCTATTTACATGCATTCACCTATTTCCATCTCATGTCACAGTACACAATTCTCTATTTACATGCATTTACCTATTTCCATCTCATGACACAGTACACAATTCTCTATTTACATGCATTCACCTATTTCCATCTCATGTCACAGTACACAATTCTCTATTTGCATGTATTTACCTATTTCCATCTCATGTCACAGTACACAATTCTCTATTGACATGCATTCACCTATTTCCATCTCATGACACAGTACACAATTCTCTATTTGCATGTATTTACCTATTTCCATCTCATGACACAGTACACAATTCTCTATTTGCATGTATTTACCTATTTCCATCTCATGACACAGTACACATTTCTCTATTTGCATGTATTCACCTATTTCCATCTCATGACACAGTACACAATTCTCTATTTGCATGTATTTACCTATTTCCATCTCATGACACGGTACACAATTCTCTATTTTCATGCATTTACCTATTTCCATCTCATGTCACAGTACACAATTCTCTATTTGCATGTATTTACCTATTTCCATCTCATGACACAGTACACAATTCTCTATTTGCATGTATTTACCTATTTCCATCTCATGACACAGTACACATTTCTCTATTTGCATGTATTCACCTATTTCCATCTCATGACACAGTACACAATTCTCTATTTGCATGTATTTACCTATTTCCATCTCATGACACGGTACACAATTCTCTATTTTCGTGCATTTACCTATTTCCATCTCATGTCACAGTACACAATTCTTTATTTACATGCATTTAGCTATTTCCATCTCATGTCACAGTACACAATTCTCTATTTACATGCATTTACTTATTTCCATCTCATGACAGAGTACACAATTCTCTATTTACATGCATTTGCCTATTTCCAGCTCATGACACAGTGCACAATTCTCTATTTACATGCATTTGCCTATTTCCATCTCATGACACAGTGCACAATTCTCTATTTACATGCATTTGCCTATTTCCATCTCATGACAGAGTACACAATTCTCTATTTACATGCATTTGCCTATTTCCATCTCATGACACAGTGCACAATTCTCTATTTACATGCATTTGCCTATTTCCAGCTCATGACACAGTGCACAATTCTCTATTTACATGCATTTGCCTATTTCCATCTCATGACACAGTGCACAATTCTCTATTTACATGCATTTGCCTATTTCCAGCTCATGACACAGTGCACAATTCTCTATTTACATGCATTTGCCTATTTCCATCTCATGACAGAGTACACAATTCTCTATTTACATGCATTTGCCTATTTCCATCTCATGACACAGTGCACAATACTCTATTTACATGCATTTGCCTATTTCCAGCTCATGACACAGTGCACAATTCTCTATTTACATGCATTTGCCTATTTCCATCTCATGACACAGTGCACAATTCTCTATTTACATGCATTTACTTATTTCCATCTCATGACAGAGTACACAATTCTCTATTTACATGCATTTGCCTATTTCCATCTCATGACACAGTGCACAATTCTCTATTTACATGCATTTGCCTATTTCCAGCTCATGACACAGTGCACAATTCTCTATTTACATGCATTTGCCTATTTCCAGCTCATGACACAGTGCACAATTCTCTATTTACATGCATTTACCTATTTCCATCTCATGACAGAGTACACAATTCTCTATTTACATGCATTTACCTATTTCCATCTCATGACACAGTGCACAATTCTCTATTTACCTGCATTCACCTATTTCCATCTCATGTCACAGTACACAATTCTCTATTTTCATGTATTTACCTATTTCCATCTCATGACACGGTACACAATTCTCTATTTTCATGCATTTACCTATTTCCATCTCATGTCACAGTACACAATTCTCTATTTGCATGTATTTACCTATTTCCATCTCATGACACAGTACACAATTCTCTATTTGCATGTATTTACCTATTTCCATCTCATGTCACAGTACACAATTCCTATTTACATGCATTCACCTATTTCCATCTCATGACACAGTACACAATTCTCTATTTGCATGTATTTACCTATTTCCATCTCATGACACAGTACACATTTCTCTATTTGCATGTATTCACCTATTTCCATCTCATGACACAGTACACAATTCTCTATTTGCATGTATTTACCTATTTCCATCTCATGACACGGTACACAATTCTCTATTTTCGTGCATTTACCTATTTCCATCTCATGTCACAGTACACAATTCTCTATTTACATGCATTTAGCTATTTCCATCTCATGTCACAGTACACAATTCTCTATTTACATGCATTTACCTATTTCCATCTCATGACAGAGTACACAATTCTCTATTTACATGCATTTGCCTATTTCCAGCTCATGACACAGTGCACAATTCTCTATTTACATGCATTTACCTATTTCCATCTCATGACAGAGTACACAATTCTCTATTTACATGCATTTACCTATTTCCAGCTCATGACACAGTGCACAATTCTCTATTTACATGCATTTACCTATTTCCATCTCATGACAGAGTACACAATTCTCTATTTACATGCATTTACCTATTTCCAGCTCATGACACAGTGCACAATTCTCTATTTACATGCATTTACCTATTTCCATCTCATGACACAGTGCACAATTCTCTATTTACCTGCATTCACCTATTTCCATCTCATGTCACAGTACACAATTCTCTATTTTCATGCATTTAGCTATTTCCATCTCATGTCACAGTATACAATTCTCTATTTACATGCATTTACTTATTTCCATCTCATGACACAATGCACAATTCTCTATTTACATGCATTTAGCTATTTCCATCTCATGTCACAGTACACAATTCTCTATGTACATGCATTCACCTATTTGCATCTCATGTCACAGTACACAATTCTCTATTTACATGCATTCACCTATTTCCATCTCATGTCACAGTACACAATTCTCTGTTTACATGCATTTACCTATTTCCATCTCAT
The DNA here is from genome assembly GCA_030765045.1 of Tenodera sinensis. NCBI lineage: Eukaryota > Metazoa > Arthropoda > Insecta > Mantodea > Mantidae > Tenodera > Tenodera sinensis. Next base: position 48,135 of record JAUKNM010000147.1, read on the forward strand.
GACACAGTACACAATTCTCTATTGACATGCATTCACCTATTTCCATCTCATGTCACAGTACACAATTCTCTATTTTCATGCATTTAGCTATTTCCATCTCATGACACAGTACACAATTCTCTATTTTCATGCATTTAACTATTTCCATCTCATGTCACAGTACACAATTCTCTATTTACAAGCATTTACTTATTTCCATCTCATGACACAATGCACAATTCTCTATTTACATGCATTTACCTATTTCCATCTCATGACAGAACGCACAATTCTCTATTTACATGCATTCACCTATTTCCATCTCATGTCACAGTACACAATTCTCTATTGACATGCATTCACCTATTTCCATCTCATGTCACAGTACACAATTCTCTATTTACATGCATTCACCTATTTCCATCTCATGTCACAGTACACAATTCTCTATTTACATGCATTTACCTATTTCCATCTCATGTCACAGTACACAATTCTCTATTGACATGCATTCACCTATTTCCATCTCATGTCACAGTACACAATTCTCTATTTACATGCATTTACCTATTTCCATCTCATGTCACAGTACACAATTCTCTATTTACATGCATTCACCTATTTCCATCTCATGTCACAGTACACAATTCTCTATTTACATGCATTTACCTATTTCCATCTCATGACACAGTACACAATTCTCTATTTACATGCATTTACCTATTTCCATCTCATGACACAGTACACAATTCTCTATTTACATGCATTTACCTATTTCCATCTCATGTCACAGTACACAATTCCTATTTACATGCATTCACCTATTTCCATCTCATGACACAGTACACAATTCTCTATTTACATGTATTCACCTATTTCCATCTCATGACACAGTACACAATTCTCTATTTACATGTATTCACCTATTTCCATCTCATGACACAGTACACAATTCCTATTTACATGCATTCACCTATTTCCATCTCATGACACAGTACACAATTCTCTATTTACATGTATTTACCTATTTCCATCTCATGACACAGTACACAATTCTCTATTTACATGCATTCACCTATTTCCATGTCATGACACAGTACACAATTCTCTATTTACATGTATTTACCTATTTCCATCTCATGTCACAGTACACAATTCTCTATTTACATGCATTCACCTATTTCCATCTCATGTCACAGTACACAATTCTCTATTTACATGCATTTGCCTATTTCCATCTCATGACACAGTACACAATTCTCTATTTACATGCATTCACCTATTTCCATCTCATGTCACAGTACACAATTCTCTATTTACATGCATTTGCCTATTTCCATCTCATGACACAGTACACAATTCTCTATTTACATGCATTCACCTATTTCCATCTCATGACACAGTACACAATTCTCTATTTACATGCATTCACCTATTTCCATCTCATGACAGAACTCACAATTCTCTATTTACATGCATTTACCTATTTCCATCTCATGTCACAGTACACAATTCTCTATTTACATGCATTTGCCTATTTCCATCTCATGACACAGTACACAATTCTCTATTTACATGCATTCACCTATTTCCATCTCATGTCACAGTACACAATTCTCTATTTACATGCATTTGCCTATTTCCATCTCATGACACAGTACACAATTCTCTATTTACATGCATTCACCTATTTCCATCTCATGTCACAGTACACAATTCTCTATTTACATGCATTCACCTATTTCCATCTCATGACACAGTACACAATTCTCTATTTACATGCATTCACCTATTTCCATCTCATGACACAGTACACAATTCTCTATTTGCATGTATTTACCTATTTCCATCTCATGACACAGTACACAATTCTCTATTTGCATGTATTTACCTATTTCCATCTCATGACACAGTACACATTTCTCTATTTGCATGTATTCACCTATTTCCATCTCATGACACAGTACACAATTCTCTATTTGCATGTATTTACCTATTTCCATCTCATGACACGGTACACAATTCTCTATTGACATGCATTCACCTATTTCCATCTCATGAGACAGTACACAATTCTCTATTGACATGCATTCACCTATTTCCATCTCATGACAGAGTACACAATTCTCTATTTACATGCATTTACCTATTTCCATCTCATGACAGAGTACACAATTCTCTATTTACATGCATTTACTTATTTCCATCTCATGACACAATGCACAATTCTCTATTTACATGCATTTAGCTATTTCCATCTCATGTAACAGTACACAATTCTCTATTTACATGCATTTAGCTATTTCCATCTCATGTCACAGTACACAATTCTCTATTTACATGCATTCACCTATTTCCATCTCATGTCACAGTACACAATTCTCTATTTGCATGTATTTACCTATTTCCATCTCATGACACAGTACACAATTCTCTATTTGCATGTATTTACCTATTTCCATCTCATGACACAGTACACATTTCTCTATTTGCATGTATTCACCTATTTCCATCTCATGACACAGTACACAATTCTCTATTTGCATGTATTTACCTATTTCCATCTCATGACACGGTACACAATTCTTTATTTTCATGCATTTACCTATTTCCATCTCATGTCACAGTACACAATTCTCTATTTACATGCATTTAGCTATTTCCATCTCATGTCACAGTACACAATTCTCTATTTACATGCATTTACCTATTTCCATCTCATGACAGAGTACACAATTCTCTATTTACATGCATTTGCCTATTTCCAGCTCATGACACAGTGCACAATTCTCTATTTACATGCATTTACCTATTTCCATCTCATGACACAGTGCACAATTCTCTATTTACCTGCATTCACCTATTTCCATCTCATGTCACAGTACACAATTCTCTATTTTCATGCATTTAGCTATTTCCATCTCATGTCACAGTACACAATTCTCTATTTACATGCATTCACCTATTTCCATCTCATGTCACAGTACACAATTCTCTATTTACATGCATTTACTTATTTCCATCTCATGACACAATGCACAATTCTCTATTTACATGCATTTAGCTATTTCCATCTCATGTCACAGTACACAATTCTCTATGTACATGCATTCACCTATTTGCATCTCATGTCACAGTACACAATTCTCTATTTACATGCATTCACCTATTTCCATCTCATGTCACAGTACACAATTCTCTATTTACATGCATTTACCTATTTGCATCTCATGTCACAGTACACAATTCTCTATTTACATGCATTCACCTATTTGCATCTCATGTCACAGTACACAATTCTCTATTTAGATGCATTCACCTATTTCCATCTCATGTCACAGTACACAATTCTCTATTTACATGCATTTACCTATTTGCATCTCATGTCACAGTACACAAATCTCTATTTACATGCATTCACCTATTTGCATCTCATGTCACAGTACACAATTCTCTATTTACATGCATTCACCTATTTCCATCTCATGTCACAGTACACAATTCTCTATTTACATGCATTTACCTATTTCCATCTCATGACACAGTACACAATTCTCTATTTTCATGCATTTAACTATTTCCATCTCATGTCACAGTACACAATTCTCTATTTGCATGCATTCACCTATTTCCATCTCATGTCACAGTACACAGTTCTCTATTTGCATGTATTTACCTATTTCCATCTCATGTCACAGTACACAATTCTCTATTTACATGCATTTACCTATTTCCATCTCATGACACAGTACACAATTCTCTATTTACATGCATTTACTTATTTCCATCTCATGTCACAGTACACAATTCTCTATTTTCATGCATTTAACTATTTCCATCTCATGTCACAGTACACAATTCTCTATTTACATGCATTTACCTATTTCCATCTCATGTCACAGTACACAATTCTCTATTTACATGCATTTACCTATTTCCATCTCATGACACAGTACACAATTCTCTATTTTCATGCATTTAACTATTTCCATCTCATGTCACAGTACACAATTCTCTATTTACATGCATTTAGCTATTTCCATCTCATGTCACAGTACACAATTCTCTATTTTCGTGCATTCACCTATTTCCATCTCATGTCACAGTACACAATTCTCTATTTACATGCATTTACCTATTTCCATCTCATGTCACAGTACACAATTCTCTATTTACATGCATTTACCTATTTCCATCTCATGACACAGTACACAATTCTCTATTTTCATGCATTTAACTATTTCCATCTCATGTCACAGTACACAATTCTCTATTTACATGCATTTAGCTATTTCCATCTCATGTCACAGTACACAATTCTCTATTTTCGTGCATTCACCTATTTCCATCTCATGTCACAGTACACAATTCTCTATTTACATGCATTCACCTATTTCCATCGCATGTCACAGTACACAATTCTCTATTTACATGCATTTACCTATTTCCATCTCATGACAGAACGCACAATTCTCTATTTACATGCATTCACCTATTTCCATCTCATGTCACAGTACACAATTCTCTATTTACATGCATTTACCTATTTCCATCTCATGACAGAACGCACAATTCTCTATTTACATGCATTCACGTATTTCCATCTCATGTCACAGTACACAATTCTCTATTGACATGCATTCACCTATTTCCATCTCATGTCACAGTACATAATTGTCTATTTACATGCATTCGGCTATTTCCATTTCACATGACAGCACCGGCCTTCTCTATTTACATAAATTCAGAAGGATTGGGTAAATTTAAGTTGGCATAATTCTAGCTAAGTTAAAATATTCGAACTTTCAATTTGAACTAAATGAAAAGGGAGTACCTGTACCATTTCAATGTCCAGTGCCAGAGCACTTCCAGAATTGTTTTGGTGAAGCCACAAGGTTAATGTCAAGGCCTGTACTATTAACAAAGGAAAGCTAGTGTGCCCCTATATAGAGGATCTCTATATTAGAGTCGTGTGTACTTTCGTATTTGAACTTTATAACCTTTATTCTACTTTCAATGGCCAAACTTAAGTGTTTGGAAACAACGTCTTACTACAACGTTTTACTACTTATTGCTACAAAATGAAGTATTTCGATTTGAAGTACAGAAAAACTGAGCTAAAAGCATATCTTGAAAAACAGGTAGACTCACCTGTATGTGTTGTCACTGGATTCATAAATGCTTCGATTCATTTTCCAATAGCGTATGTGGTTATAAGAATGTGAAAAATACATACAGGTGATAAACATGGCGCGTGTAACTGGCGCCATGATTCTCACTTCTGTACTAGTGTCCAGAATTATGAGAATATGGCAATTATCATACCCAGAATAGTGGAGTTGCGTTTAAAGCTAGTTTCTTCTACTGTTTGCAAGATGAATTTCTATTAAAAATCGATGCAACGAAGTTTTAAGGAAAGTCACGTCCAATACGTGTTCCTCCTTCTTTCTCCCACCTGCTATATTCCTTCCCTCTCTCCCTCAATTTTTCACGCAAGTATGAACGCACGCAGACGACACAGTCACACACACACATCCAATTTCTCCTTACTTTACTTCGCATGTGAGCAAAAGCACGTGGATCTATTGTAATATTCTGTTATTGGTTACTGGATGCACAACCCCTTGCAATAGAAATTAGTTGCTATGCTTGGAACGATAGTTGATCAGCATATATTTGCTGAAACACAAGAAACTGCCAGCACATGCACAAAATTATTACGTGGAGTAAGACATTTTGGTATATTTACATACGGAGTAAGCCTAGAAGAAATAATGCTTAAAATGTTTCCAGCATCCACAAAAATCCTTTTAATATTTTCGTCATCTGTACCAATGCTTCATAGATTGCCGGTAGAGAACCCGTACCACGGCAAACATTGCAGACCTCTATCCCTCCCATTTCTACTCCTAAAGAACCTGATGTCTTACACTCATATGCCTTTCTCTACTCTCGTACAACTATTCTTACAAACTCTTATTCCTCGTTAGTGCAGAGAAACATTTACAGAACTTATCTTATTGCCAATTTTCTTGTAAGTACAAGGGGAATATGGGAATACAGTAGGCTTTGAGGGACAGTCAAATCTTTTAACGCTGGGTGTCATGTGAAGGCTTAGAGATTCCGTTCTCTTTGAGTGTCCAAGAGATAAAATGGTGAATAACGACTTTCCATTCGAGAAAAGTATAGGTATTCCAAAATTCACACTTCTAACAAGGAATATCCACGAAATGGTCCACTTCACAAAAATAAAGAGCAATTGGACATAATTTGTTTTAACGAGATCCACATTTTGTATGGTACGATTTGTTTTATCCCTTATGGTTTTCTTGTTATGCAAAATTCATCAAGAGTAAACAGGACTATCTGCGCTATAGCCAGAAAATTCAAAATATACGTTTCAATTGCCATAAGGGTATCTTAAACATATGGCATTTTAATCAAAATCGTTAGGGCCATTTTTTTGGAAATAAAAACTTCCGAAAAATTTTTAATGTAAAGAGTAGTTTAGGGTGGAGAAATTTTCCTCACAATCTTCGTGTCGTATCTTTGAAATATATTAAACACAAATACCAATTTTTGTTTTTAACCAACTTTTCATTTTTGCATTATGCTATTCATAAACACACACACACACACACACACACACAGACAGACAGACACACAAGCACACTGGCACACACATACACAGACCTTTTTCTAAACCTGCTTTTTAGGATCCAGGTGCCCTCAAAACATATATTTTCGGTGAAACCTCGACATCGTAGCAGACAAACTAAAAAGACATGCAAAATATACATTCAACAGATCCTCGAGGAACTTTTAGTTTGCAGTATGCCACATTTTCTTGAAATGACACAGGCATACTTTACAGGTTCTTCAGCAAATTATTTGTTCCCGTAGTGCTCGTGTCGCCAGCATAACAAACACTTCGGTTATCCATTCTGATGGACATGGTGGCAGCATGGTTCATTTCGTGGATTCACGATAGATTTTAGAACTATGTGGGCCTTTTTTTTTATTTTCATAGTGAAACATTTCCTTAAATATTTCGCCCAATAATTTATTAGGACTTATACCACGTGGCCCACTCCAGCCGGCCCTCGGGTAAGTAGATAACCCTTGGTGCTTTAAAAGAGTTGCAGAAATCACAGGGGTAAATCTAGTCAGTGGCGCACGTGAACTTTTTTCTGCTTGTAAGAGAGCGAGTGGCAGAGAAAATGTCCAGGTTTCAACTGACGTGTGCAGCACGTGATAATACACAGGAAAAGTCTTAGAATACTTTCCAATTCACTGACAAGACTTTATTTTCCAGGAAATAAGCTCATTCTTGTATATGCTCCTATTACCTAAAATTATGGATTACAGATTGTTAATTACCGTAACAAAATCCATGCAAACATGCGGCGCGTAATGTTTGATTGGCACAAACACCACCACCACCACCACCACCACCACCACCACCACCACCACCACCACCACCACCACCACCACCACCACCACCACCACCACCACCACCACCACCACCACCACCACCACCACCACCACCACCACCACCACCACCACCAACACCACCACCACCAACACCATTACTAGTGCTACTACTACTACTGCTGCTGCTGCTACTACTACTACTACTACTACTACCACTACTACTACTACTACTACTACTACTACTACTACTACTACTACTACTACTACTACTACTACTACTACTACTACTACTACAACTACTAATAATAATAATAATAATAATAATAATAAACAATAATAAACTAATGAGAATAAAATAAAGGTAATAGCAAAATAGCAATAACAAAAGCAACAATAACAGTAACTAAAAGTAATAATAAAATACAACAATGGCATTTATAAGAAACAAACAAATGCCAATCAAACATTACGCGCCCTCGTGTTTGCATGGATTTTGTTACGGCAATTTACAATCTGTAATCCGTAATGTTAGACAATAGCTGCATATACAGGAATGAGTTTATTCCCTGGGAAATAAAGTCTTGTCAGTGAATTGGAAAATATTCTAAGACTGTTCCTCTCTATTATCACGTGCTGCACACGTCAGTTGAAGGCTGCACATTTCCTCTGCCGCTCCGCTCGCTTCTCTTACAAGCAGAACAAAGTTCACTACGCCACTGACTGGATTTACCACTCTGATTTCTGCAACTCTTTTAACGCACAAAGGGTTATCTACTTACCCGAGGGCCGGCTGGAGTGGGCCACGTGGTATACTTGCAAAAATATATTGTCACTACTTAACGAAAAGTAAACGCAATATAATAGATATCCTAATTACAGTTTTACTATGTTCGGGTACCCAGGACAATAGTGGCCAACATCTTTCACGATCTGATATGCTCTGAATGTCCGTATATATTTTGAAAAATGGCGATTGGACCAATCCCACTTCTGATACCTGTGTGATAAATGACAGAGGTATAGTTCAGTTAATTTTTTTTTCTCAATTTGTTCTCCTTCAAAGCTTCGCACAGCAACACAGTTCTCTTCTACTGTCGTTTACACAGTCTGTCTTTCGTGAAATTGCAACTACAACTGTTTTCTTCTGGTATCGCTGGTTCACTCCTTTATGTTTTTTTTTTTTTTTTTTCAATTCCTCCGTGTCTCAAACAGCTAACTTTGACGATACAACTACTTCACACACATTAACTGCTTTGCGGCCTTCCTTTTGACGAGACCGTACACACGCAGATGACACACACATACACACACACAGAGAGAGAGAGAGAGAGAGAGAGAGAGAGAGAGACACGCGCGCGCACTAAAACTTAAAACTGACTGTCTCCCGACGAGCATGTTGGAACTCACTCACTTTGCTCGTTGCTTCGCCTCATTATATAGCGAAGATGACGTAACACGGATCTCCCTCGAACTTCTTCTGCAAGTACACTGGCTGTTGGTCACGTGTTCACAACAGTCGCCCGAGGCAGCCTAACCTTGAGCGCCTTTGATACACGCACTGCCGGTGGAGTGATGCAGCCCGGCTCCCAACCGTCCTTTGTTGTGTACCGCGGTTGTCGTCACAGTATACATTTCTGGCGGTTGAGGTTTCGTGTACGTCTATTTCAGTCTACTTGGTCTCGGTGTGGTAGAACGGTGCAAAGCGAAACTAATTGTAAAAAGTTCCTGACATGGTTGTTTGTTACTGTTTGAAACACTTAACATTTTTGTGGGTATAAAATAACTTGATGGTGAAATTACGATTTCAGAAATTAAATAGCCATTTTAATATGATAAGAGATGAAATGAAATAGCTTTAATAATTTGATTTATGGGGAAGAGTGGAGAGAAAATATAAAATTAAAGCAACATATTGTATAAAGTCTACGTGTAGAAAGTATCCTGTATAGGAAATTGCTATCACGTTCCTATGGAAAATGGTCGTTACGCAATTAGTTAGCAGAGCATGGGCGAGTGGATCATTAGGCTCCAGGTACATATTCGAGTAAGTAGAGCGTCTGAGCGCTTCCAGGTAGTGATGTGGTTAAAATAATTGGAGAAGTGAAGGGGACACAATACAGCTTCTAGTGGATGGATTTCTAGGAAATGGGAAAGGAAAGAGGGGCTCTCTAGCTAGCCAGGAGATAAAAGAGATGGGCTTCCTCTATGATTAACATGTTAGCTAGAACACTATCGACGATGGGCCGAGCGGCGAGACATAACTTCGTCTCTGACTGCGTGTTGGTTTGTGTGTTTCTGGAAACGTCGTTGAATTAATACAGTCGTCTGCCCTCAACGTGGAGAATTGTAAGCCTGCACAAAGTTATCAATTCTACGAATACTATTCAGTTTTATTAGATTACATCGGTCTGCAACGTCTCCGTGATTTTGAAGTTAAGGATTTAGTACCTGGGTGACCGAGCTTCGCTCGGCGTTTTTCCCCCCTTTTGTGTGAATTTTTTTTTTTTTTTGGGGGGGGGGAGAACATACTTATTTAGATAAACCTAAAAAGCAAAACGTTAACTAAATATAATTTTTATCGCAATTGTTAAGAGTTGTTTCCAAGATACAGGAGATATAGAGATACATATAAATAGTTCATAAGCATCATCATTTCAGTCGTAAAACGTCGATTGCTGAACGCAGGCCACCACTATAGACATCCGCCTAATTTGAGGTTTTCGTCGAGCATTTGTTCCACTATGAGTTCAGTTCTTTGGTGCTGCGGTGGACTCTATCTTCCAGGGCGTTAACACATTGGTCAAGGTCCTTCATCTTTTCGTCGAGTTCTTCCATGGCTTCCTTAATCCTGGCCAGTCGCTCGTTAGCTATCCAATAGCTCTAACTTCGTATCGGATATTCCCGTCTTCATCTTTTCCATTCCGGAGTTTACATTTTTCAATTCGGCTTTCATATTTTTTTCCATCTGCCTCTTTCCGGAATTCATTGTATATCTCATTATGTTCATCTTGGCTAACATTTGTTTCATCAACTGTTCCATATCGTGCTTTTCGTCGCACTTCTGACACCAGTTGTGACAACTTTACTTTTTTAACTACTTCTTTGTTTTTTATTAAAACACCGGAACGACGCTAAGTAAAAGCACTGTTGAAGAATAACAAATACTACAGGAAGAAAAGCTAGTTGATAAAGCCATGTGAATGTAATGCGCATTTCTGTTTCAATCATATAAAGAATTGTGTGAATTGTTCGTCGATGAGGGAATAGTGAAAGAGATGCGGTTGTGTTTAGTAAAAGAAAAATAAATATAAAAACTCTGTGAACGTTATACGTTGCACTTATATTACAAAGTATAGAAAAATGTATGGATTGTTTGTAGAGGAGGGAGTAGTGCGTTATGTAAAAGAAAAGGGAGTAGAGAAGACCATGAGAATGTAATACGTTGCGTGGTAAAATGGATCGCATAAAAGCCTTCTCCCTGAAAAAACACTTAGATATGCATATTTTCATAGTGATTGCTCAACCGACTTTGGTGTTTACTCACTCTCCAACACGCAATATGTATAGGCGTTGGTGTGTGTGAAGTTGATAAACCATAGAGAATAACATGTGAATTGTTACTTAAAACAGAATTGAGTAGAGAAACTAGTATAAATGTAATACGTTGTGTTTCTATTTCAAACATATAGCACATTGTATGAATTGTATATTGAAAGGCGAGTAGCGAAAGAAGACTGAGTGTGTCTCGTAAAGGAGGAATTAGTAAAGGAAATCGTGTGACTGTAATACGTAGCATTTACATTTCAGTCATAGAAAATTGTATGAATTGTATGTTGAAGGGCTTACAGAGGATATATGAATATGCTACGTAAAAGAAAAGGGAGTAGAAAACCATTTGAAAGTAATATATTTTGTAGTAAAATGGTTACTATAAAAACTTCCTCCATGAAAAGTACATATACTTGCCGAATTTCGCGGTGATGGGTTAAGTGGTTTTCGAGATAAACAGTTTTATATATATATATATATATATATATATATATATATATATATATATATATATATATGTGTGTGTGTGTGTGTGTGTGTGTGTGTGTGTGTGTGTGTGTGTGTGTGTGCGCGCACAAACATCCATTTTGTATAGATATAAATGATAAGAATTGTTTGTAGAAGAGTGAGTAGAGGAAGAGTTGGGAATGTGTTACTTAAAAGTGAGTACAGAAAACAGTATGAATATAATATACCAGGTGAGTCAGCTGCCCCTTATTCTCGAGTTTTATGCAATCCGCATTTTATAGTCCACCATGAAAACATCGACCCCATTACCAGGTTCTACCCGCGTATTTAACATGGATGTTAAACACTCGATGAAATTAGTACTAATATAGATGTTATCACATCGCTTTTTAATATATTCGTAATTAGACAGCTGACGTTTGCACTTCTTCAAATGTTCACTGGAACCAGCGAATATTACATCTTAAACGGAATGTTTAGCTCACACGTTACTAGGTAGCTCAGTTGGAACGAGCGCAAGACTCCGAAGTAATCTGTCTGCTGTGAAGGTGGTTCGAGTCACCTGCAAGTACTAACATGTTTTTTTTTTTTTTTTAATTTATCATAATACTGTGCAATCCTCACAATTTACAAACTATTATTCTGAAAACTGTTATATTCATTTTTATTGTTTTATTTATGCTTTATGACATTGTTTGATGTTTCTTTATTGGTGAACTACAATTATGTAGTTGTTTAAACACACCTATAGGTAGGTGCAATTGAAATAAGGATCATTCATACACAATTGAACACAGAAAGCAAGGAAATTACATTGTCAGAGTTAAACATGGAGGTTAAACTCAATTTTGCACACAATGAATTATTGTGCTATTAAAAATGCAGACAACCAAAAACGATTTAAATTATAATGTCCTAAACCCTCAGGGACTTCATAATTAGATTATTGTGAATTCGGTTTCCAAGTTTTGATGAACATAAAAAAAATATTTACAATGCTGAGACTCGAACCTACGTCATTAGGGCTTAGCGCAGAGAGGTAGTCACAATCCTATTCAGATATTTCGAGACTTACTGAAAGCACGCACCACGTCCAATAGTAGGAATTGTATGCCTGACGCTATGCCATTGCTACCCCGCAAGTTTTCGGGCTCGATTTAGCCTTTAAAGACAGTTTTAATCACTTACTGGGCGTTTTATTATTATTACTTAAATGGCAAAAGTTGTTATGCATATTAATTGAGATGCACGAGGCGTAGTTCACGCAAAAATGCAAATAAACTGTTATTTAATAATATGTCCGTTTTGACTGCACGGGTCCATGATGGATGAGGCGTGTCTAAATTTTTCCTAATTTTTGGCAGCCAATCGCTGCTCTAAGTACAAGAATCCACCATTTTCTTTTTAGCTGACGTTGTTAGTGTACTAATACGATAGGTCCATTCTTTCCGAGGCGTTTACTGAATTACGTTGCTATGTACCTATACTCTAATAAAAAGTTTGTAAAATCGGCTGGAAACCGGAATTCGCTCTCAGTAAACGAGTCGTATGTTTTTGAGGTGTACTTTAGCGAGGAGTACGTTCTGTCCCTTAAAGCACTGTTGCCCTCAATTTTGCGCATCCTCTCTTTAAGAACGTCAAGCAATACGTTTTAGTGAGCGCAAAACTGGACTAAGGCGCACATGCCGTTAGATGGGTGGCCTACCTTCTAAAAAATAAGGCGCGGCTGACTCAGCTGGTATAGCATTTCTATTTCAAACATACAGAAGATTGTATGACTTATTTTTAGAAGAGTGAATAGAGAAAGAGATGTGAATGTGTTACCTAAAAGTGAGTGGAGAAAACGGTGTGAATGTAATAGAATTTCTATTTCAAACATACAGAACATGGTATGACTTATTTCTAGAAGAGTGAGTAGAGAAAGAGATGTGAATGTGTTATCTAAAACTGACTGGAGATAACAGTGTGAGTGTAATATGTAGCATTTCTATTTCAAACATATACTACATGGTATGACTAATTTGAAAAGCTGGAATAAAAATATTTTTCCTTTGTGTAAAATCGCATTCTCCATGGAAAATTGTTTATAGAAGAGTGAGTAAAGAAAGAGATATGAATGTGTTACCCAAAAGTGAGTAGAGAAAACAGTATGAATATAATATATAGCATTTCTGTTTCAAACATACAGAAAATAGTATGATTTATTTTGAGAACAGTGAGTAGAGAAACAGATGTGAATATGGTACCCAAAAGTAAGTAGAGGAAACGGTGTGTATGTAATACGTAGCATCTCTATTTCAAACATGCACAAAATTGTATGATTTATTTTTAGAAGAGTGAAGAGAGAGGTGTGAATGTGTTACCTGAAAATGAGAGCAGAAAACAGTGTGAATGTAATAGCATTTCTATTTGAAACATACGCAACATGGTGTGACTTATTTGAAAAGATAAAAATTTTTTTTTTGTGTGTAAAATCGCGTTCTCTATAGAAAATTGTTTATAAAAGTGAGAGTAGAGAGAGAGAGAGAGCTGTGAATGCGTTATCTAAAAGTGAGTAGAGAAGACATTGTGAAAGTATTATGTAGCCTTTCCATTTCAAACATACAGAAAGTTGTATGACTTATTTTAAAAGAGGGGATAAACTTTTTTTTTTTTTTTTTTTTTTTTTTTTTTGTAAAATCACGTTCTTTATGGAAATTTGTCTATCGAAGAGTGAATAGTGAGAGAGATGTGAATGTGTTACCTGAATTTAAGTAGAGTAAATAGTGTAAATGCAATATGTAGGATTTCTATTTCAGATATACAAAAAATTGTATAATTTGCAGAAGAGGGAATAAAAGCATGTTTTTTTAATATAAAATCGCGTTTTTTCAGGCAAGACACCAATGTAAATAAACTTAAGAAGCAAAAGCTTATCTGAACACAAAGTTTGATCAAAATCTATAGAACGTTTCCCGAGATACACATAATACATGCAAGAATTTTATTGCTCTGTAGAAGCGGGAATAAAAAATGTTATTTTTTATGTAAAATCATGTTTTTTTCAGGATTTACACCTATATAGATGAACATAAAAAGGAAATCCTATCTGAATACAAAATTTGATCGAAATCGTTAGAGCCGTTTCCAAGTTGCGTGGAATATATATATATATATATATATGTACAAGAATTGCTCGTTTAAATATGTAAGATTATATCTTATATACACTAATCTATGTTGTCTTCAATCCTTAAACACTCGCGTATACCCTGAGGGAAGAATCTCACTGCTCAAGAGAAGCCAGGCACAACAATGTGCAGATATATTGTAGATTTAATATCCACTGTCGCCCAAAGTACTTCGTCGTGAAGCGAAACACTGCTTGTACGTCGACATCGTCGGTGTGAGGCGGTATGCTACTTCAAAGTAGAAAAAGCTTACAATATTTATAACTATATTGGTGCATCATACCATTGTTAGCAAGTGCTGACAGTGTTTGTATGTTTATTTTTCCTTGAATAAATGATACCCAAGCCAAAAATGTTTAAGATTATATTACATAAATGTTAGTGGCAATCGAGTGACATATGTAATATAAAAGCAGCACATCCAAGAAGCCGCGTCCAGTGAATGTTTCCTGTCAAGAAGCTACATTCACAACTGCAGTAGACATCTTCAGTGTCGCGGTGAATCTCCTTAGTGAGGTTATTGACCGCAAGAGCAGGCCAAAGAACATATTCTCAGCCTGGAACATATTTAAGCATTATTTTTAAACTCATATCAAATGGTTGCGCTTAGTTATTATAATTTTTGGTTTGTTTTACAGGTGATAGTCAGCAAAGGGACATTACTCCAAGAATGAGGATAAAATGCAGGTTAGTTGGTTGGACGAAGGTCGTGGTCCAAGTGCTGACATTTGGAGCTGGCGATGGAGGGTGGGGAACATGATAAATGATGTCCTGACTGAAAGTCGGGAGTGATGGAGGTTGCCTGCACTGCTATCGAGGTTATTACCACTTACGTACAGTGTAACAAGATCCCACCTGCATGTCTTCTTGCTAACACTTGGATTTCCATTTTACCCACTCAATCTCAGTCCCAGCTATATCTATACAGGATTAGTTTTGTAAGTGTGATTATGCCTATTTTACTATCAGATACACAGATGCAAAGCGTTTGCTGGTGGTAACGCGAACTACAAATCATGTAGTACTTGATTTTCTGGAATGTCTCTCATTACGTTCTCTGAGTTGACCAATGGACCATTTAAAAATTCTGCGACCATCCTATTTATCATCCTATAAAGATACAAGTATAAACGTATGCTTTTCACAAGACAATAAGACAATAAAGGTAGACCCTTTGCTTAGCCAATTGCTTTAAGCAAGTTTTGGTAAACACGTACCCTTGACAAAAGGATTTACCAGCACGTATTATTTCTTTGCTGCACTCGCTACTTACTTGCGCATATTTCTGCGACACTAAAACAGTGGAATATCTATAGTGGAAATAATTCTAATTCCACCATAAGGATATTCTGCATGGTCGAATTTCTTAAATTTAGATATTATTTGAATTGGTCTTGAATGTGCCTTATTAATGATTTATAGTGTCCCCTAATATTAATACTTCAATATTTGGTACAGATTAATCTATTTAGTTAAGTGGCCAAAAGCTGGTTGGCTATGACATTTGAACTCGCTCCACCACTTCACTTAAAAACAGCAGTTGTATCGATTTTTATGTATCTGCATTCTGTATACTAAGGAGCTATGATCACAACATTTTACCAGTCCTATCCATGAAGAGAAGCGAGCTGAGTTTACAAAGTGACATGGACATATGGTTTCCCCGCTTTAGTTTCACTCCGTCTGCCAGATCAGTCGAACTGGTGTCTTAAATACTGTTTGAAGCCTGTAACCAGATGCAAAATTATGGTTCAATTTGTATGCTTTACTGGTACTGTTGACCGCCTTCGTAGCGCAGTGCTAGCGCGCCTGCCTTTGGCGTATAGCACCCGGCTTCGATCCCTGGTACCCAGTGGGGATCTTTCCCCCCTGGGAGGTCTGGCATGGGATGCACTCAGCCTCGTTAGGTCACTGAGAGGACAGGAGGAGCTACTTGATTAAGAAGTAGCGGCCCCTGGTCGAGAAAACCGCATAACCGGCCGGGAGGGATCACGTCTCACCCCCGGTACTACATTCCACTCAAGATGCCTGTGGTGGGCAGAGTTGGGGACGCAGCGGTCGGGCGGCAGCTCTTGGCCCGAATGGGCTGTTGTGCCACGGGGTTACTACCACTGTTGCCTTCAGAATATTATAGGCAGGCTAGGGTCACCTGTTATTTTCGTATGGAGACGAACGAAACCAACCACAATCCAGACACCAATTCATTAACTAACATTAGAAACCAAATACAGGACTTCAAGTTTTCATGGCGATGATTATTAATTAGAGCGTCTCGGGTTACCAGCTGTGTAATATTTATGAAATTGTTCCAGCTTTCGGCCATATTAAACTCCAGACTGGAAGCTGATAGTTAGCCCAGTACCAGCTATGAGAATGAGGAAGAGGATGATATGAAATGCAGGCGAAATGGCTAAATGGATAGATGATGATGCAGCAGTTGATGAAATGAGTGACGAAGGAAACCGGAGTACCATGAAAAAAACCGTCCAGACGCCGCTTCGTCCACCACGAATACCACGTGCGGGTCCCTGGGATCGAAGCCGGGTGATAGGTGACCGGTGTAACCGCTCAGCCACGGCACTGACCCAGGCATGTAATCTATGGGACAAAGACAGCAGTTGACTGGAGTAGAGTTGTAAACCAGTTCATTACTATCTACTAGGTTACATATATGCAAGCTCCGTCGACGAAATAGGTTTGTAGTAGCAATGGGACGATACCTCTGTTTCTCCATACTCGATACTGATTCTGATTTTAGCATCATTCTCGATTCTCGACATTCACTTTATAAAATGTTAGCAAGGTGATAGTTGGTTCACTGCTATATATTCATATTTACCGGTGTGGGATTTTCTCCTGCTGAGATACCGGGTCCCTTGAAGAGCTACTCGACTGAAAAGTAACTGCTTCCGGTGATAAAGAGGCATATACTGGTAAGAGCGCTGACCACGTCCCATCCTCCAGTACTGCTGCTACTCATGGCACCTGGGGAACGCAGCGACCGGGCGCTAGGCCTGGGTCCGACAATGGCCTTCCCACCGCGGAGTTAAACGCATGTAACCAGTTTTGTTTCTCCTCATCATTTTCAGCTATAACGAACGGCGTTATGTTCTAACAATTTCGGAAAACTCGTACATTGTTCTTTTCAATAGAGCTTGTATAAAGTTCATTTGGTATGTTGATGCAGCAAGCTTCCATATTGTCTGCCTTACCATCACGTGAAACAATCTTTCTGCATGATTTGTACGCTGCTCACCTTCAAAGTAGTCCCACATTTCACTAATTAAATATTACAGTTGTACATCGATAAAACAAAATATTTATGGAAATTAGTTGTACGTTATACCTGTAGGCAGTGGCGGCTCGTGGCTTTTCGCAGTGGGTGTGCAGTAGGGTTCGAATTAACGGGGGCAGGGATTTCCCCCTTCCCATTAAATAATTTCCCTGGCAGGAGACACGACTTTGTTTTTTCACTTTCAGATACTATTATAGAGCATTTTTCACACACAGGCAGAGAGCGTTCGCATCTTGTCCATCTGGATTTAAAAATGTCCAGAATCATTCCTCTGGCTTGCCATTTGGTAACAGGTAAGGAAACACAACCACCATTTGAAAAAGAGATGAAATGTCAGATGCTTCATAGGCCATTACTTACACTTCTTTAGAAATTTGCCCTTAATTTCTTCTTGGTATGCGCCATGCATACACTGCAATAAATAATTTTGTATTTCTTTCTACGTTCCCCGAAAAACGCAGGCTTGCTTAAGATATTATTTCACCGCGGAATCTAATTCTGCTGTGAAGTTTATCAGTCCTCGAGACACGCTGGGGTTCAATGAATTTCGAGTTTCGTCGTGTCCCCTGAGAGCCAATTCGCATGCTCTACAGAATTTTATGCAGTTAATTATAACGACAGACATATCTGTTCTTAGTAATTTCCGCATTGTGTTTTTCCACGTTACTCCTGAAAGTACTATCTAATTGCTCAGATACATTGTCCTAGTACATTCAGTTCTTTTTCCAATTTATGTGGCCCATCGAGCTCTCATGTTTTGTCAGCTTTTGTTTTAAGTTAAACCACAACCATTATTTGTCCAGGTGCCGCTTCGGTCGCTCGCAAATAATAAACAGGGAAAACAGAAGAGCCGGTTGGTTACTTCACAAGCACATATCCACGAAAAATTTGAATACACACTTTCATTAAATTTTCTTGCAAGGGTCTTCCCTTTACAATTAGTCATCTGAACTAAATAGATTGGTGGCAGCGGTCTGCCTACGTTTTTAACTTTCAGCTTCTTTACCAAGGATAAAATGGAGAGATTTATCTCCTTTAGTTTCGCAACGCTATTCATTTCTACAATTGCACACTCAGAACACTCACCTTATGAGAAGTGGAAGCACAGATTTCTACAATTGCACACATTGAAATGTACTGCCAAGGAAAGACACTCATGCATACAGTTCGCTACCAGAAACACAAACCTAACAAATAAAACTCAAAAACACAGTAACAAAACAATTATTCCAAAATGAAGTATTGGCCTCAATAAATTATAAAGACCAATTTTATGAATTTATAATTGTTTAATAAAAAGATATACAATGTATTTGCAACATTAACATAACTCTCAGGCTAATATAGAAAATGGCTACATTATATTTAGAAACGTAAAGTTGGCGAGACTGGTGGCAAGCTGCTCGCAACTACTGCAAAACGAGAGGGAGGGAAATGGTCGTTCAAGGGAAGTCGAGAAGGAAATGACTTGTACTGGAACGCAGTGCGCATGCGCGGTAAGAATCGCATCGCTCGGGTTTGTCGATTGTAGCGCATTAACTCAGCGTACTCCCAAACACAAGCTACTCCTCTGCCCCTGCGCCCTCACGCCTAAAAACTTCCTTCGCCAGTCGCAGAATCTGGCTTATGCGTGTCTACGGTGTTGACGGAATGTACTAGGCGCGGCAAGATTAAACGAGCAAGTTTATATAGAAGAAAGTTGGACATTTTACCTTCTCGTATACATACTTATAGAACTAAGTACACGTTCACATACAGGAAAAATTAGTGTGTGTGCACTTGCGAGCATGCGATCACCCAGGAACCGCCACTGCCTGTAGGTAACAATGGTGACCCGAGTGCGACTTGCAAAACACAAACTAACAGATGGGAGGAAAGAGCATATGCCTATTCCCATGCACTGTATTATCTCGCATCTCAGGTTTAGATTTCTTCCTGCTGGATTCACAGACTTTGGTCACCGAACGGCCGAGAGTGAGTCACTAAGCCAGGCAATTGCAGGAACGTGATTGAGTGTGTCAGCTCAGCTAACTCTACGTGTTATATGAGGACCACTGCTCTTTCTCCAATTGTTGTGCATATGTTCATTTAGACAGAAGAGTCAATGGAATGTTGCATTCATTCACTCACAGGAAACGCAGTCAAGCTTGCCAAGAACTAAAACATTTGAGAGTAATTCCAAAGCAATAACGTAAAGTCTCGACATCTTTCACTTCTTATCTACTATGAAGATAAACGCAGCAATTTTCAATAATGCAAAACTTAATAATTTAAAATTATCGAATGTTTATCTCCAAGTATTATACAAACTTCGACACCACCAATTATTGAGCGTATAGAAATATCGATGGTATCGAAATCTCATCCCTAGTTTAAACCCAATTCATGACAGTTCTGCCGGTTCAAGAGTTTAAAGATGTTTGTTTTAAAGTATTTAGGCTCTTCAGATACACGACTCCGATTTTTCTTTGATTTTTGTATTAAATTTGAATAAGGTTATTTAGTCGTGTTTTTCTTTATTATATTTAGAACATGTACGCTTTTCTACCTAACTTTGCTTGGTCGTCTCCTTAGCACGGTGGTAGCGTTGCTGCATACGAAGCGGGAGACACGGCTTCTATTCACTGTACCGGCGTGGGGACTTTCTCCTGCTGGGAGACCTGGTCCAACGTGCACTAAACCTCGTTAGGTCCCTTAGAGGCCAACTGAGGAGCTACTTGACTGAACAGTGGCAGCCCCTGATTGCGAAGACTGCACAACCAGCCGGGAGGGTTCGGGACGTTGACCACTTCCCACCTCCAGAATTGCACCCCATTCATGACTCCTGTGGTGGTTAGAGGTGAGGGACGTAGCGGCCGGGCGGTAAGCTCTGCCCCACAAAGGTCTGTTACGCTGCAAGTTTAATCAATTACCGAATTTTCTAAATCGTAAAGTGAAAACATATTTCAAAATTTAAAATTTGTATAATGTAGTATGACCGCCTCAGTAGTGCAGTTAGTAGCTACTGCCTCTGGTGCGGAAGACCCGGGTTCTATCCCCAGTACCGGCATGAGGTTTTTCGCCTATGGGAGGTTTGGTACGGGGTACACTCAACCTCACTTACTCATTTATTTATTTATTTATTTATTTATTTATTTATTTATTTATTTATTTATTTATTTATTTATTTATTTATTTATTTATTTATTTATTTATTTATTTATTTATTTATTTATTTATTTATTTATTTATTTATTTATTTATTTATTTATTTATTTATTTATTTATTTATTTATTTATTTATTTATTTATTTATTTATTTATTTATTTATTTATTTATTTATTTATTTATTTATTTATTTATTTATTTATTTATTTATTTATTTATTTATTTATTTATTTATTTATTTATTTATTTATTTATTTATTTATTTATTTATTTATTTATTTATTTATTTATTTATTTATTTATTTATTTATTTATTTATTTATTTATTTATTTATTTATTTATTTATTTATTTATTTATTTATTTATTTATTTATTTATTTATTTATTTATTTATTTATTTATTTATTTATTTATTTATTTATTTATTTATTTATTTATTTATTTATTTATTTATTTATTTATTTATTTATTTATTTATTTATTTATTTATTTATTTATTTATTTATTTATTTATTTATTTATTTATTTATTTATTTATTTATTTATTTATTTATTTATTTATTTATTTATTTATTTATTTATTTATTTATTTATTTATTTATTTATTTATTTATTTATTTATTTATTTATTTATTTATTTATTTATTTATTTATTTATTTATTTATTTATTTATTTATTTATTTATTTATTTATTTATTTATTTATTTATTTATTTATTTATTTATTTATTTATTTATTTATTTATTTATTTATTTATTTATTTATTTATTTATTTATTTATTTATTTATTTATTTATTTATTTATTTATTTATTTATTTAT
>JAUKNM010000147.1:77500-85000 GCA_030765045.1 Tenodera sinensis
CTACAATAGAGCAACGTGTGTACAAAACTGTTCATTGTGTAACAGGTGGAGCTATAACCTCGCCTTCCTTGTACCAAACTTTACGCAATTTCTACACTTCAATGAACAAATTAAAATAAGTGTAAGCAAAGCAAAAGAAAAAATACTTAAGCACGTATTAAAATTTTCCCTAAATGCAAATCTTGCAATATGCACAAATAAGATGGTGATGAAAATAAAAACATCTTTCTCTGTAACTTTAGTCTTTTTCATAGAAAATAAGTTAACCATAACTTGAAAACAAGGCATCATGCTGTGAGACAAAATAAATCTTCACCTCTCATATTAACCAACACTTCACATGGTTAACTGAAGCTAAGCTATTAGCAGATCACTCTTGAAAATATACTTACGTTTAGGCACGCGTATCTGCCCACGTGAGACTGTTTGGAAAATCGTAAAATCCGGAATCTGCAAAGCACACTTCATCTACCATTAGTATGTTGTATAGCATAAGAAAAAAAAGAGCAGACTAGCGAAGTCTATATTTATTAAAATCCAAATCGTTTTCGCAGGCGGCTTAAATGGTTTCTCGGAACGCTAGACTTTAGCTTTGTTCTATTGAATCACTAAGTTTCATTTGAGCTCAAGGCACATATGTTCTCAGATAAAACCGAAACGCTCTCCTTTTCGTTTTCAAACCAAATAAATAATGAATAAGCAAATATTATATTTCTAAATGAAGCCGCAAAGAAAGCCAGGGATTATTTGGTGTGTAAACCCTTTCTTCACACTCATTTCACGGGGCATGGATGCCCAGTCAAATTTTCACGAGAGGATACTTCCTCCCAAGCATCTTGTATTTAATCCGCATCTTCTTGTGGCTTGCGTTGTCTCTTAGACCAAATTTAACTGCAAAACGTTGTTCACTTCTGCTAGATCACAGTATTGGTGAATGCGCTTTCGTCTGATCACAGAACTCGCGCATGAAATCCGGCTATTGTTGATGCAGACAGCGAAGCGTCATATAGGAATACGTGATTCTGGGCCGAAACTCACATTCTGTTACTCTGCTGTACAGCCATGGAAAAATGATTGAGCACATTATGAGAACAGGATATTCTTAAGTTCCACATTGTGTGGCTGTGCGGTTTTCACAAATCAATATTGCAACATGCAGCTTAGACTATTTATAGTCCCTGATCCATATGTCATCGTCTATCGGACACTCCAATAGCCTGTGTCGTGAATCGCCACTTGCATCTGTGTACATACTCGCAAATACAAATCCGGGTGCCCATTCAAGGCACAGGCTATTGGAGTGTCCAATAGCCGATAACATATAAATCAGAGGCTATAAATAAACTCAGTGTATGTTGGAATATTGGCTTGTGTAAACCGCACTGCCACACGACGTGAAACTTAAAAATATGCGGCTCTCCTAACGCGCTCAATCATTGTCTCCATGGCTGTACAAGTAATATAGTGGAAACATTCGTTTACACTGATACAACAATTTGTATTGAAACGCCTAGAAACAGGAAGCTAATTACGCAGATGCATTGTAAACGAACTTTCGTTTGGTTTATTTTACTTTATTTTGTTTAGTTTGTTTTGTCATGCATGTATACAGGACATACGGTACGTATATCAGATTTCAAGCTCTACAATCAAGAGCGGTAGGTATACAAACTCAGAACTACTTTGTCAGAAACCGCACGTACACAAAATACAGATGCGCATATACAGGACGGAAGGGAGAAGCATTACAAACACAAAAGTCTAATGACATTTTATTCTTTGATCAGCCGATTTCGAAAAAATAAATGTATTTTGTTCCAAATTGGATGCGCAATTCCAGAAGAATGTACGAAGATAACAGTGCGTTGCTTGTAAGATGCGTATACTAACTTATTTCTGATGTAGCTTCGGCAGTAATTATGGGACATCGCACAGGGTTACGAAATAATTAATCACATAAAAAATGTGGAGGAATACTCCAAGCAGTTTTTTCAGACTTGCAGTAAGTCGACAATGTTGCATTAAAGTTGGTCAGGGAATTGAGCTGTTTTCTGGATGTAAACAGGTCGGGCACTTTCGCTTTCGAGTAATGTTTCGGGAGATAACGCTTGTGACTGTCCTACACTTGCACAGTAAACACGGAAGGACATGGCAACGTATGTGTTTATGTTCTCAAAACGTTGTTTGTTTATGTACTGAGCTAGGAAAAGTGACACCTACACAATCTGCAGTGTTACCAGCTTGTTTTGATAAAACTAAAATATCTGCGTAAGAAATGGTCAGAGGCAAAAACATAAGCATCATCATCATCATCATCATCATCAGAATTATTATTATTATTATTATTATTATTATTATTATTATTATTATTATTATTATTATTATTATTATTATTATTATTATTATTATTATTATTATTATTATTATTATTATTATTATTATTATTATTATTATTATTATTATTATTATTATTATTATTATTATTATTATTATTATTATTATTATTATTATTATTATTATTATTATTATTATTATTATTATTATTATTATTATTATTATTATTATTATTATTATTATTATTATTATTATTATTATTATTATTATTATTATTATTATTATTATTATTATTATTATTATTATTATTATTATTATTATTATTATTATTATTATTATTATTATTATTATTATTATTATTATTATTATTATTATTATTATTATTATTATTATTATTATTATTATTATTATTATTATTATTATTATTATTATTATTATTACTGTTATTGTTATTATCATTATCATTATCATTATCATTATTATTATTATTATTATTATTATTATTATTATTATTATTATTATTATGATTATTATTATTATTATTATTATTATTATTATTATTATTATTATTATTATTATTATTATTATTATTATTATTATTATTATTATTATTATGATTATTATGATTATTATTATTATTATTATTATTATTATTATTATTATTATTATTATTATTATTATTATTATTATTATTATTATTATTATTATTATTATTATTATTATTATTATTATTATTATTATTATTATTATTATTATTATTATTATTATTATTATTATTATTATTATGATTATGATTATGATTATGATTATTATTATTATTATTATTATTATTATTATTATTATTATTATTATTATTATTATTATACTTTAAAGTTTTACAAATTATTGCACTGATACCTACTCATATTATTAGCATTGGAATACCTCACGAAATATACAGTTAATAATACACACAATACACAAACATCATGTTGGTTAAATCGCTGTAAGAATTAAGGACAAATGTCAGTACATAGTACACTACGTACACTTGCTTCGTACACGCTGAGGTAATTAACAATAGTATGTACAACGCTTTTAAATAAAATAACTAAAACAGATGCAAGTAAACCTACATATCTAATGCAATGATAGAATAGCACACATGTTTTACAATCGCTGATGTCACTTGGGTTGTTTATTCGAACAAATTGGACGGGAACATTGTGTATATATTGCATTAAAACAGTAACACTTTATCTTTGCATAAACGCTCAGAGTAAACAGTTTCCTCAATTGACCGGACTAAGTAGTCTTTTAGTTAGATGAAGTTAAGGGGAGTCGAAATGCCGTATCTCTCCTATGTTAATGAATGACCAATTATGTAGAATACTATTTAAGATAAGTAACTGAATTTTTGAGACACGTTTAGCGGCATTTTTACAGTTGACTGATGAAACAAAAGTAAATTTTCTTTATGACAAGCAAAGTAATGAGTTTTTTAATAAAAATGCTTAGATTTCTATTGATGGGTAAACGGTTTCATTTTTTTTTAAAGTAACCAGTGTGCCTCATACATGAAACCCTTTTAATTAAAATAAGGCTCATTTATTTGCAAAGGTGTGATAAAAAGTTCAGCATATTATATCAGTAACTTCCACAGATAATGGGCATATGTGTAGAACAAGCTTCAGAAGTTGCAGCTAAACAAGATGAGAAAGCCTAAAACCTATATGCAGCTTTATTCTCAATAATAATTTTAATGTATTTACAATTAACATAACTTTATGAATCTTATATAAGTATAAACCAAAATTAACGGAAGATCGGAAATATTCATATGGAAGTAAAACCTGAATTTGGAAAAAAATCACAAAATTTACCATTCGAATCCTTTTAGCTTCTATGTATTTCTGAAACTATTGTTCCCTTTAAATAAAGACGACTTGAATTTCCTCTAACCTTTTGCTTATAGATTGGAGATACAATTGTAAAAATATAATGAAATACATTTAAAAGTGTAACAAGCAATGATTTTCAATGGCAGTTTCAAGGTACTCATATCAGGAAATATTAATTCAAAGACCCTGATTTACTGATACTTCTTCTTGGCTCAGTTAAATGCCTTGTAAAAGTCCTGCAAGTTTGAGCACGTAGTAAATTCGCGTATTACGGCGTGACTTATATGTACTAGCCCACATTTGACACCAGTGTGAAACTACAATAATAATTAGGTAATAAGGTTAAAACTAATAACGCATTAAGTGAGTAGTGTGAGTGGTGGGAAACAATACTTGAATAGAAGCATCTCCTGTTGAGATAAAGCATACATAATAGGTATTAAGAAAAGAGCGATCGATGCGTACAAAATGCCTAGTAAGGCAGGCGTGTACTCCAAGGCTGCAGGCAGGCAGAAACTAGGGTCCAGGCGTCATCGATAGCGAGAGTGATGCATCTTGCACAAACTTGTGGTGCTGCTCATAACATAGCCAGCCTCCCGCTGGCACTTGGCCATTACCGGTCAAGAAGTTGCAAGGGTGGGTCTAATTGGAACAGGATGTTGCTTGTTCTTGTTTTAATAGAGTTAGGGTGCTGTTGGGAGGTGGTCCACTACCAATTACTTGGACACACACAGCACCGAGGGAATTCTCAACTACTTATACAGTAATTAATTCATTTAAGAAACACAACTCTGACTTGCTTAGGCACGCATTCTTACGTCATCGAGTGCTGCCCACCAAGATTTGTTCATAACAACCTACATATTTGTTTATTCAACATCTTCAGCAGGACAGGCCATGAATAATGAAGCAACGCTGCGCAGAGGTAAACTGAACATCTAAACATTGAAGTTACGTCGCCGTTCTCCTTTGAGCTCAAGTGGAAAAAGCTGTCATGGTGACCAGCATCCCGACTCAGCAACCGTAATAATACATATAGCAACCCAGGGAATTACAAGCTAGAATATCGTGTTTCCGATTCAGGTTCGTGGGAGCACATATCTACTTTCAGTTGTTGTAATCATATCAGCATTTCTGACGGCAAATGCACAGCGTCGCTGAAATAAGTCTAGAAAACAAATGACACAAGAGAGCGGTAAGTGCTACATCAATAAAACCGAACTGACAACGCATTCGTGCAGTTTGCTTATATAAATTAAAGCTTTAAATTATGTGGTTGAGAAGCCGAAGCGCATTTATAAATATGGTTTAAGGGTTATACTCATCATAAGGTTGACTTAATATAAAGAGAGGAGCAAACTGCCTTAAAAAATCACATTATGAACAAAAAAGATTGACCTTATAAGTTTCAACTCCTTTTTCATATTTAAGTAACAATTTTCTTTTTATTAACAACCTGCTCTCATTCTCTAACGCATAATGTTGGGATGCAAAGTTGCAGAGATAATGTACACTGTCCAAGAGGAGTACTCCTTCCCACGAGGAAGCATCAGGCATTGCCATACATCACCAAACCTAGAAGCATTAAATAAAATAAATACAAATAAAAATCTGTATATGCAACATTGCTATCTAATTTTTTAATCGAGGTCAATATTCCACATTTTAAAATTTATTAATAATTTTTAAACAGTTACATTGCATCATTTATAACTTAGAGATTATACAATAAAATTAAATACAAATTTAAACATTTAAAACAAAATAACAATAGAATGAGAATATATAAACTATAAACACTTTAAACAGAAACACAATTAATTAAATTCTATTGCAATAAAATTACTTGACATAAAACATATATTATTCTACATTAACATAACAATATTTATAACCTGCACATTATAAAATAAGATAAAAATTAAAATATAATAAAAAGCATATAACTATATACTACATAAATACTCAACTTACAAAAAACAGAAACAGTTAAATTCGAATATATCTTTTCACATACAATATCAACACTTAACACAAAACATACATACATGCAGACATACGTTTGTACGTACATATGTACACACCCCCAATATTCACTCACTGACCTGGAAAACCCACGAAAGCCTACGGTCAGAGTGGGCGCTCGGGTAAAATTGAACACACGACCTCCCGAATGCGAGGTTCACACGTTACCTGGAGCCATCTCGCTAGGGGTACCTCCTACCTAGGCCAGCACAATCTCCTGCCTTAATCTGTCTCTATTTTACTGTGAGGTCTGATTAACCTGTGGTGTTGGAAACACAACTCTCGCATATCCGTAGACAGAATTAGAAGAATTAAAATTTAATGAGAGATGTGCATCTGTGACGCCAATGGTACTGCAGAGACTTCGTGTCAGTGTATCGATCAAAGAGACAACCTTTCCAACACATGTATCATACATGAAATCAATGTGAGGTGTCAGTAGTGTGCCGGCCCAAATAGATTTATCTACTGCATAAACATCTGTTCTCCTCTACTGCAATGTTGTTTACCAATGGAACTCTAGTTGTCCATAAATAATGAAATACTTTCCATGAGGACAGTGTATAACAAATAGTGCATCTTTGTTGCGATTCTGATGAAAATGTAAAACTGGAGAGTTTTAGTATAGAGTCAGATGTAACATATGCAGCTCCTATTTTGGACACCCTGACGCTATATATCTTTTGGATGTATGCCATAAATAAGTAATGGCGTATTATTTTCGCTATGGGAGCAAGTGAAACACAATACAATATGCAGTAACCAATGTACCCAATAATAACTATACACATCCCATGTTTCACGAATGGTGATATATCACGTGGCCCAACTCATTCGTCTTTGGTGTAAGTAGATATCCCTTCATGCGTTAAAACAGTTGCAGAATGCAACGGAACAATTCCTATGAAACGGATGCCGGTGGCCGTAATTGTTGCATTGTACTATTGTTATTAGTCTTGTCATTACCTTTGTTCTTAGTAATTATCATTATTATTACTATCTTCATCATTACCATAATTATCATTATTATACTAATATTCTTAATATCGTATGTTTTATCACTGTGCTATTATTTCATCACCACCAAATGCTACTGTCATTGTGACTTCATTCATAGAATAGCATTTGTAACGTTGTATCAATCAACAGGGGCATAATTTTGAACACCTATTCCATGAATGAAGTCACAATGACAGTAGCATTTGGTGATGATGAAATAATAGCACAATCCTGTATCCTTACGGACGTTTCTGAGAACTGC
>JAUKNM010000147.1:90000-115000 GCA_030765045.1 Tenodera sinensis
TTTTGGCTACCTTTGAATTGCAGATTCCTTTAGTATTTTTCCTGAGAGTGGTTTCCGCCTCTCTCTCCATTTATTTTTTCTTCGTTAATTAAACTAGTATTAGGCAACTAGTATTGTGCAATTTCTAATCAATTGCTAACTACTTCAAATTTTAGCCAACTTTTTCCTGACTGAAAATGCTGACAATGGAAATTTTCGCGCTCAAGTATTCATGTGCAAAATCTAATTAAGTTTTCAGCTTTTGGGTATTCAAGAAAGCAACCTAAAACGCCCCAATTAGAATAATCCACTTTGAAGATGTGTCACCGATTTCTAGAGAACATTTTGATGCCTATGTTTCACGCCTTAACATTAGAGTTAACGTAGATATTATCAAGAGGGCAATACGTGCCTGTGACTGCCAATGTGTATATGCATAGTGATCTCGCAAACCAATAATTAAATTTGATGAATCTGTCACTACAAAACGTAGGCTACAATGTCTTTCGACACACATTAAATAGGGCAGTACATATTCATATCATACTTTGGTTAAACATCATTATCATGGGTCACTTCTCATTCCTTTTGGAACAGATGATTCAACTCAAACAATTAATAAAATCGTTTTGGATTATTGTTTATATTAATATTTAAATTAAGTAAATCTAGTTTATTGTAGAATGTATTAGTAGACCTGCTTTAAAGCGTAAAATGTTTCTTAAATTCTTAAATTTGGAGTTCAGGTGAGTGAGATGGTTGATATTCTTTGTACACTGAAGTGTAAAAGTAACTTCAGTATGATTTAGACCACAAAGTCAGAGAAAGACCATTGGCGCTAGGGCGTATCTTACTCCACATCTGTAGCTGAGCACTCTGCCAGTAAAAATTCAAGATTCAGACGATGTGGTTGGTAATTTTTCCTAACAAAGTGCTGAAATAAATGGAAAAGGCTGTGGGGAATGTCTACTGCAAGTTAAATGTGTGGAAATACTCAATTAATGACGATTTGAGCACACTAGTGTTTAATAATTGCCCCTGTCATTAAAATATCCGCTAATGTATGGAAGTTCGTGGGAAAACAATTATCACACCCAGCGCCTACTCTTGAAACAAGCTTAAGTTACGGATTCCTTAATTGTCTTATGACGTATTTACTTATGACCTGTATCTTTACAAAATAGGTCCCTGGTATATTTAAAAACAGCTGGTTTGGATCTGAAATGTAGTCTGATTCACATATAAGTATACTTTTGTTTCAATTCTTTCTTTCTATGAAAAAGTTACTTCGAAAAGAATTGGAGAGAGTAGAAACACACTCTTGTAGGGAGAAATCAGTGTTAAAAACTTGATGTCGTTATGGGATGGTTCACTTCATGGAATACCAAATATATAATGCAGTTCGTTGCATTCTTATATGTAAAGTCTACTGTGATCATCGCTAGTAATACAACATGTGGTGTATCCTAGCAGAAGTGCTACTGTGCATAAAAACGGAAGCTGTAACACGAAAAAGAAGAAAAGAAACGAAAGCAGGAAGGAACCAACGAGCGGGAGCCAAGGATGGAGGATTTGACTGTCACACCGACACCGCTTTACGCGTAAAACTGGCAACGCCGAGAGAGCAACATCACTGTATTGGCTAGGCCCATGTTCATTCTTGTTTTGTAGCTACTATAACGCTCGTTCTATTCAGTACAAGAGCACACTGTGTACAAAACTAACCGCGTTGCGCAACAGTACTTTCTGGGCCAAGGCCTGCCGCCCGGCCGCTGCCCACCACAGGCGTCAGGGTCGACACCTGCGACCCAACAGTCATATATGATGCACTACCATCCCCCAGGGGGAAACGTTGTAGCAAAGGGAGACCACAGGCCTGTCAGAGGACGGAGCCAGTGAAGCACAGACACACAGATGTCACCTGGCGCACCACCGAAACATACCTCTCACACAGGAAGAGGGCGACGAGGTGATTCCTGCTGCCGGAGCAGCAATTTTTGGACAGGTTTACAGAATGCAAGCATTTGCGTCATCTGTCCGCATCCGCCGGAACGTACCTCGCCACCAATCAAACCTGGAAGATCACAAGGGAGAGAAATGAGTACAAAAAGGAAAGCAATCCAGCATTCGCCTAGTGACAAGGGAAAATCATGGAAAACCTCAAGTCAAAGTGGTTGGTCAACCGGGGTCGAACCCGCGAGTTCCCGAATGCGAGTCACACACGTTTCCACGAGGCCATCTTGCTCTGCAATGTAAGGCTATGTCTAAAGCTAGATAAATAATTGCATGGTGACCATTCAATGCAGTACTATTTTAAACTGAAATATGACAATAATTCACTTCGTTCTCAGGAAGACCTTACAGGCAGGCCACTGTACAAAATTGCTCATATTTAACTTTTTTTTCGAAGTTCAATAAGCAACAAACAATTTTTGTTTTTAATAAGACAACTGTGATTGTAGTTCTACACCATTTTTAATATAGGGCACAATTAACAATAAATGCTGATGAATATACACTTCTTTTTCAGGCGTCTTCTGCAGATTGTTTATGTAGTTGTATAGATGAGGAATCTCGCTCCTCAGATGTAGTTGAGAAAGACCTCAGTACTCTTTATGCCTCCTCAGCGAGATCTTGAATGTATTTGGTAATATAGCTAAAACTCTGGTAGCGTTTGGTTTTTAAATGCGATTCTTTTAGTTACTGTGAGCCGCCAAATGAATGTGGTCATCCTAATTTGCAAATTTTGAGTTAGGCAGCTTTAGGTGTGTGGTATTTATATCATGATGTTATGAAAATTACCGTGGGATGGTACGTGGAGTGTTGCATCGCATTCATGTCGGTTTGTTTTCACTTGCCATTCTCTCCCTCTGCGCTGCTGCCTTGATAACCTATATTATAATTACACCTAAACGTTTCATGGGTGTGCAAGTGTAGCTGCCTGATTATTATGCTTATTTTATTAACCTTATTTTCATGATACATTTTGAAGAGATGCAAAATCACCATAGTAAGACACTGCATTGCCATTTCCAAATAAAATTCACCGCTATAAGATAAAAGGCATTTAAGTTCAAACAGATACATTAAGTCTGGTCCGTTGATGATGGCACAAAAGTGTGTCGAAAAGATTGTTGGAGATATATTGAGTTTAACTCAGTTTTATTGAAGTGAAGTGTTAGTCTACATAATGTGTGTTGTTTGTGCATCATATTGATTCACTGTTAATAGTTCAGCTGTGTATAATAAACACATTAAGTTTCTTTGAGTGTTGCTTTTGATAAACTTCAATATATAATTTTCTCCTTGTTTAACGGTTAGCGTTGCCTATGTAGGACTTGCACCCCAAGTACTTATAAGCCTGTCTTGTAGGTACCAGTAGCCTGTCGAGGAGCAAGCAAACTCTGAATCATACTCTATGGGTGATCGGACCAATGTCTGCTATGGTGTCAAAGAATAAGGAAATGAAATGTAGTCATCAAGCAATAATAGGAAAATTCACGGATCCAATTATCCGACCCACCCTTCACTTAGTGACCGACGAAAAGCTTGAATGAGCCATTAGTTAGGTTGGTTCGGCCCCGGCATTTGAATTCGGGTTCTCGAGGAATGTGAGTCCCACACGTTACCACGACGCTACCTCGCGCGGTCTATCATTTTATTCATGCTTAAAAGCTATTTAAGTTGTCAACATATATGTTTAGTGTAAGCTAGGTTTCTTGATACAGAATGGGAGACATATGTCATGCATGAGAGAGATTAAGCACTTCACAAAACAGTTTCTTTGCTAACACATTCTGGTCCTGGTACATAGTACAATTAGTTGGAATTAGTGCTTGCTTGGTATATAAGTTTGGCAGCATTATGTCTATTAATAAAAATAGTAATTTGTGAATGTGTGCGTTTCTTGTATAATTGCATAGTCAAGCTAACAGTTATAGGTGATTAAAACGCACTGACGAATCCTATGAAAAATGTTTTCACTCCTCATTTGCTAAAGTGTGCCTTTAAACATTTGGATTGAAATTTTTTGAATTTGAGGTAATAAAGAAAGGAATATGTAGCACTTTTTATGAAGCGCGTCTCGTCTTCAACACCACTTTCATATAGACCCGTGATTATGAAGTAATACGTGCCAGCAGATAACGGACACGTCCGAGCTTCGCCATTTAACCTGACCAATTTTCCTTTCCCAATTAATATTCTGTTTCTTTGTCACCAGCATCACCGCCTGCACTGCCATATGTAGTAAGAGTGACAGTTAAGCACCACTATAAAACTAGCCTCAGGCCTCTCTTTTCTTCGTAACGTGGATGACATTTGCGTTTAAATCCAGGTGTAAAGCATTTACTTCGGATTCCAAGAAAACAAGCATTTGGTAAATTTGGCCTTATTTTCTTAGTAAGATTGGCTCGGTGCGGTTGGTACAGTGGGTTAGGCCTGGCCTACTGATCCCAAAGTCGTGGGCTCAAATTCGGCCAAAACCGATACATTTTATGTGTGCTTAAGAGCGACATCCCCATGTCAGTAGACATACTGGCATGTAAAATAACGCCTCCAGGACGAAATTCTGGCACATCGGCGGTACTGATTAAATGTTGGTAATTAATTGACAGTGTCGTTGACAAAAAGGTACTTTTATGTTTTTACTCAATGTTCAAAATGTGGAAGCAAAAAACTGGCATGTCATCATTTTGTGACGCCGGGCACGGCGCTCAACAAAGAACGATCGGGCGAAGCTACTTCACACCACATACCAGGCCGGCAAGCAAACAAAGGCGCAAGATCAAGCTTCCCGACGTCACTCACGTGAGCGAACATGTGACCAACAACAATCAAGCGCCAGCACAAAGGGTTTTCTAGGGCTTTCGAGAACTCTACGGCAGCCAGCGTCTTTGAAGGAGTTCGCGAAAGGTCTGTGTGACGTCATCCCCGCTTTATAAGAAGGCGAAGCAAGAGCAGGAGAGGGAGTTACAGACATGAATCGGTCAGTGTGTCAATGAGTGCGAGACAGCCGTGTGTGTGTGTGTGTGTGTATGTGTGTGTGTGTCTGTGTGTGTTTTTGCGCGCGCGTGTGTGTGATACCATCAATGTAAGAGGTATTTCGTTTCGGAGTGAGGAAGATTTAACGAGTGTCGAGTGATTGTATCGTCGGAGCTAGTGTATGAGAGACAAAGAAAGCGAAGAAAGCCAGTGAAAGGACTCAGTCAAGGTTACAAAAAGTAAACAGCTGTGAATTGCAACATCACTATAGCTGTACACTGTGTTAACGTCAGTGGAAGATACCTGTGTTGTTGTGCGTTCAGTTAGAAGAAAAATAAATTGACAGTAATTTGACATTTGTCACACTGGTATCAGGAGTGGGATTTGTTGAATTGTCATTTTGTTACAATTTTCCACTGGTGTAAAATGGCCACTTGATATCAACACCACTAATGGCGTTTGTGTGTATTTCTCTAATCAAAGCTAACACAAGGATTTATCTTGATATATTCTGGTCTCATTCGTTTAACATTCAGTACTATACCAATACTGTTCCTCATGGAACACATTCTCCGTTTTAGCATTCGTATGTTGAGGAGGTTGGATTTTGAATGTTAGAAGCTGATATCCTACACGTAGATAGCTTACCAAGATTAAATTAATGTACAAAAGAAAGAAACTTTTGAATTTATACATACTAGCTGAAATACACGGCGTTGCCCGTGGTTTGACTTTATCCCTACAACTTTTAGACTTAGGTTGCTCTTGCCTAAAAGCCCTGTGTTTCTTTGGGGACATTTAAAAAATAATTATTCCTACAAAGAGCTAATTAAAACATTTGGAATGCTATGAAGAACATAAAATAAGCAAAATGAATGAATAAATAAATAAATACATAAAACAAGGGAAAGACACTGTGTGAAAGCACTGTTGAACAACCCGAAATACTACAGGAAGAAACGCAAGTAGAGAAAGCTGTATAAATTTTTAGACGTTGCATTTCTATTTCAATTATATAGAAATTCTGTATGAATTCTTTTTAGAAGAGGAATTATACTAGAAGGAAATGTGATTGTGTTTCGAAAAAGAAAAGCGAGTAGGTATAACACTGTGAATATAATGCGTTGCATTTCAATTTCAAACATATAGAAGAGAATTATATATATTGTTTGTAGAAGAGGTACTAGAGAAAGAGGTGTGATTGTGTTTCATAAAAGGAAAGTGAATAGAGAAAACCGCGTGAATGTAATTCTTTGCATTTATATTTCAGTAGTAGAAAATTATATCAATTGTAGGTTGAAGGATGAGTAGAGAACGACACGTGAATTAGTTAGGTGAAAGAAAAGGGACATTATGTGAATTTAGTATGTTGCATAGTGACATGTATAGCATAAAAACTTCTCAATGAAAAAAATAAATATATGCGCCGAACTGCGCGCTGATCGGTCAAGTGGTTTTGGAGATTAGAGGTTACATACATATATACACATCCATTTTATATATAGATAGAATGCATATAAAGTTATGCTGGGTAGATTTTTCCGTATTTTTTTCTTCAAATTGACTTTGTTGGTGGACATAAAGGACCAAATATTCGAGTCTGAGTGATAGAACAAAACTGCAATAAACAACCAAGTATAACTATATATAATTTTGTAAAAACGTGAACAAATGTCGACAAGTTAGGATGAACAGACACCGTATTTTCATTTCTATAGAAGTAGAAAAGCGCTAACATGTGCAGATTTCTTTGAGCAGTTCCAAAGAAATCAAAGCAGATCGAAACATAGTCAGAAAGCACTCCAGTGGGACATGATTTAGAGTGTACATCTGCCGGTAGTACTGGGAAGGTACACTTGTTTTCACAGATTAAAATAAATGTTTCAAAGTGGCGTCATAGAAGCCGAAGGAAGCTAGTAGTCCCACGGGGCACTAAGGCGAAGACACCATCATCTCCCTCTTTCTTTATCGCCCACCAAAACTTACATTAAATTTGGACCACGTATTGCAAGGCTGCGGGCGTGACTTGGAGTGATCGCACGACTTTTTACGATGTAACGGTGAAGGTCTGGACATGAAGCATTCATTTTCTTATCATATCGGAGTGCATCTTACTGACAGACACATAATATATGTCGTGAAGGGAGCACTCATCTTTCACGTGAGACTTGCGAACCAAGCGCTCAACTTATTTCCAAAGTAAAGAAAAGGAATCACAAGCTTGTGTTCTCTTCTGACCTTTGAGTCACAAGGCATTGTTTAATAATATAATTGCGTGTTTAATTTAATTACTGGTCATTATTCTTTTTAATCCAAGTCATAACTACTAACCATTATTTTCCAGCATAATGACATCGTATACCTACAGAAAAACAGAGTGTGTGAAATACCTTAGAGCATAACAACGTAATTCCACACATATACGTATCGCGTAAGAACACATGTAAAATTCTGATTGTCCATATGATCCCTACCAGAGAGAGGTGTAGCGTATCGTATTACAAAAATAAAATGGAACATATATTACAGTCTCAACTAACGCCGACAACGGGATCATAAGTTGACTCAGTTGGTTAGGCGCTGGCCTATTGGTCCCAAGGTCGGGAGTTCAACCCAACACAGACCAATGGCTTTAAGTGTGCTTAAAAGTAACAGCTCCATGTCAATATATTTATGTCCATGTAAAAGACCTCATGTGGAATGAAATTCCAGCACACGGAGGCACTGATGTTACTGACTATTCACAGCGTCGTTAAGACATTTATCTAGTTAATGGGAATCACTAAGTCTAAACTAGTGTGGGAATGTTTTCACAACATATTAAATCTTCCCTCCCGTAGCCATGTTGAGTAACGGTGGTTAGCCGATCACACGGGCGTTGCAAGAAATGAAAAGGCTGATGTCCTAGCAAAGAAAGGGCCATCTTTCCGTTTCATAGGATCACACACTTTTTGTGGAATAAGCACCAAAGAAGCCAAAAACATAGCACAACTTTGGGTTCCGTAATGAAAGCCAAAACAAATGGAAAACAACACCCATAAACAAACTTTGCAGGCCGATGATTAATAATCCCTAGGATAAACTAAGTAATTCATACATTAAGGTTAACCAAGCCGCAACTTGGAAGAACTTGGAAGAGTTTGAAGTTATATAACTGGATATGGAACATTCAGGAAACATGTAAGGACAATGGGACAGTACCAAATGGAACCCAGTTATCGCTTGCGTTTAAAACCTAATGAAACGACGAAACATCTCTTATTAAAATGCGATGCTACAGAACAGGGAAGATACCAGCCACCCCAAAATTAGGGATAGCGAGACAAATATTGCAACCAACAATGCATGTAGATATAGATCCCTAGATTAGAAGGCAGGAATAAACTAAAGTAGTAAACTAAGGATCTGTTTACTATTTTGGCACCATAAATGTCAAAGTGAAATCCAAAATCACAACATGATGAAATGTGCCTATGTGCCTGGCCAACAGTTGGACACTAGGAAGTTTACGATATTTCTGTCCATTAGATGTGACTAGTAGTAGTTGTGACCAACTTGTTTTGTTTGAACTAACATAGTTGGGGTTACAGATTATTTTCGAATCACACCACAAGTAGGCAAGCTATGCCATTAACAACTAAACTTGGACTTCAGGTACCTGTGATCATTCCAACAACTTCCATGATGAGTTTCATGGGAGTAAGACTATATTGTCATCACTACCCAGGCAACCGCACGAGGGATTTGTGGTGGACGAAACGGAGCTGGAGCGGGTTTCCTACGGGTTCTCCGGTTCCCCCGCCATTTCGTTTCACCGGTACTCCATCTTCATTCCATGCATCATCAGTGTCATCACCTGCGGTGCCGTATGTAGTAAAAGCGGGCGTTAAACACTACACACAAAAGAAGTCACTACAGTGCATGACGTAGAAACAAGCGAATATATACATTATTAGCTTCCTCTTAACGGATTTGCCAAAGGTTAATTCTTTTGTAGCATTCAACATCCGTTTTATGTATAAGGCAGCACAGGCGGTGCACACTGATGACACTACAAACTAAATGATAACCGGGAAAGGAAGTTTGGGAAGGAAACGTTCCAGACTTAATGCTAAGTTGCAGCTCTAAGATTTTCCACTTACGAAGACTGAGGAAAACCAGGATTAGGGAGAACAGTGTGGCTAGATCTGAACCGCGGACCACCTGCTCACGAGAAAGGTTCATGTCTACTTTAAATATAAGTTTCACTTTTTTGATTAAAATGTAAGTAAATTAATAAATACATTATATTAATTAAAATCCGTGATACTGATAAGTGAGCTAGCAGTTTTTTGCGTTATTCTTTTAGGAGATATATAGTTTTTCCCTCTTTGCAACACACTTGTTCATCCTACATTTACAACAATACCTATCAGTAAATCACGACACAAACCATCATGCTATCTGAAAAATTCTTAATGCAAAATTAAGCAGGAAGGTAATGAAGGCACATTACTTTTCCTTTTTACTTTCTCTACTACATATAGTTAAGTAGGGGAAGTATCAATGAGTATTTCTTATCTCTCAGTAGTAGAGTTTATTCCCCTCTCTTGGAGTTGCTTACTTTAACACTTCTCTTATGATTAACATTTCGTTTTAGATCCAATTGGGAAGTGTATTCTTACTTTTAACTATCAACTTTCATTCTGCCACCGACATGTTTTAAGCTAAATTCCTCTAATCCTAAAACTTGCTCAATTTTCCTTTCATTTAGTAAGCTTTCTCTTCTAATATTTTTTCTCTTCCTGAATTTAATTAT
Source organism: Tenodera sinensis (assembly GCA_030765045.1). Taxonomy (NCBI): domain Eukaryota; kingdom Metazoa; phylum Arthropoda; class Insecta; order Mantodea; family Mantidae; genus Tenodera; species Tenodera sinensis. The sequence continues at coordinate 99,761 of JAUKNM010000147.1, forward strand.
TTATAAAACATTTCATACCTTTTATTACTTTTATTACTTTTAATTACCATGTGAAGGTTATTTAATCCCGGAACATAAAGTACGTACGATAGTAAGTCACCATTGGGGTAATTATCTCTGATGTGAGACTGCCTTTGTTGTCATTCTGGCAGGTTGTCACAGTGGCTTAATGGTTAGAGCACCCGCCTGGTAAGCGGAGGATCTGTGGTTCAAATACCAGCTGTGGCACTGAAGTTTTCAGTTCCAATTCTACCTCTCATTTCATAATTTCCTTTCCTGCATCTGTAAACTCGCATAAATCTATAGGATTCTCTATATTCTTCCTCCCTATCAGTATTTACTTCTCCTAATTTTAATCAGAGGGAAATGGAAGCTAGATTTTACTGTATTCATTACGTTAAAATTTAAAATCCACTTGTCAATCTCTGGTACATAGTCTGCCACACTTAGACCATTCAAATTAGCAAATGTATAATCCCCTAGTACATCTAACCCTTTAAATCCATCGCAAATCATGAGGTAGTTTTGCTCACAAGAATCGATAAGTTTCTTTCCTTTAATATTTGTAACCTTATCTTTGCTAAGCCTATTCTCTATTTCACCCAAAATGTCGGTGTCGAGATTTCGCGGGAAATATAGGTTTTGAGCCCCAGAATCCAAAAAAACATCATCTTTAGAAAAAGGTCCATGTATGTGTGTGTGTGAGAGAGAAAGAGAGAGAGAGTGTGTGTGTGTGTGTGTGGTGGGGGGGTGTCTGCCTGCGAACAGTATAACTCACAAACAAAAAGTCGGTTAAAAGCCAAAGCTGGTATTTAAGCTCAGTATTCTTCAAGGACGCGATATGAAGATTTTGAAGTTAATTTCTCCTCCCTAAACTACCTTTTACGTGGAATATTTTCCCAAAATTTTGATTTTCTAAAAATTGCTGTAACGATTTTGACTAAAATGCTATATGTTTAAGATATTTTTATGGCAAGTGTAATGTACATTTTGAATTTTCTGACTGTAGCCTATGTAGTCGTGTTTGCTCTTGATGGCTTTTGCATAACAGGTAAACCGTAAGATATAGACAAATCTTACTACACAAAAACGTAGATCTCGTTAAAACACACAAGCTATATCCCAATGCATTTTTTGTGGAGTGAACCATTTCGGAGGTATTCCTTGTTGTTGATGTAAGCTTTGCAATGCTTAAAACTTTTCTCAAATGGAAGGTCATTGTTCACTTTTTTATCTCTTGGCCGTCCAAAGAGAACGGAATTTCAAGGACTACATATAGTGACCAGTTTTAAAAGATTTGACTGTCACTCAAAGCCTACTGTATCCCCTACTGCACATACAATACAATATGATAGCTTCTGTAAATTGTTTATCTCGACTAACATAACAAGATTTAGGAATAAGAGTTTGTACGTATAGTTAGTATAAGAGTAGATAAATACATGTGAGTGCAACACATCAGAGTTTTTCCATTATTTTCGTTTTTCCCTAAGTTCTTGTTGTATTCCTGTCTTTTTTCATATTTACTGATAGATGCACACACATTTGCATATACACAAAGACCCACGCCCGAGGCGGGACCCTAAATCGCGATCCCCTGTTTTCGAACTACGGTTTCTCCTATTACTACTGGCAAATTTGTGCGTTACAACGTATGATCGTTTCAAACTAATCTGAACCACAACAACAGTCAGTAATTGTTTCGAAAACCTTTTACTGTGTAACGCTTATGCTTTAATAATCGACCTGTTTCGATATTTTACTCTATACTACCTGTGCGAGGAAAATAATTACGGCATTGTATTACCTATTATCTAAGTAGAGCTCATCGCGAGGCAAACATCAGTATCTTAGCAATCGATACAGCAATTCCTAAGTGATAAGGTAAGAAGCATGAATTGATGCATATTAACAGCGATTTTGGTTACAAAGTAATCTTTTATATACTTTGGAATAGGTATTATGCACAAAGTTGAAAATGTTCTAAGGTAATTCCAATTGCTGTTTCATTGTTTGTATGGATAAACGTTTTTGTTCTTATGATACTCTCACGCGGGCGTTTAGAAATGAGAAGAGAGAAGGAATAGTGAAGTTTCATACTGTAACGGGGGCCTGTTGGCGCCTAGAGAACAAGCATTTTAATCATGCAAGGTGGGTAGAATGTAATTCACACATTAAGAGTCCATGTTCTAAAATATTTGATTAAAATCTTCATATTACTCTGTATTTTGTAACATACGCAACTCTATAGATTAAAGATAGATATCATTTTCATATTTTGTGCCGTTCTTTGTTTTTCTCTGTTAACATTTGCATCAGTTCACCACCTACAGGCTGTTAGGGATATAAGTGAAGATCGTATCATAGTTGGTACCTTAATATGTATCCACTTCGGAATGTTATTTGTTTTTCTTTTTGTGTAACAGTTCTCCCACAAACCAATCACGAAATTTATTACTTGATGTTTTTGCACGGTTGTAAGTGCGCCGCGAAAAGAACAATACCTGTCGTATAGACTTTCTGTTTTGCTTCACATTTCAATGCGTGACCCACTAGCCTAGGTACTGTGAGGCCATTGGCCTTGCAGAAAATATTGAAACTCGGTTCCAGTACACCATTTGTTATCACGAGACTCGCTCAATTTGCGTCATGCTTTCTGCGCCACGCCTACTTAGAGCTACTAATCATCCTGTAAACGCACAACTCTTAATAAGTAAAAGTATAAGTTCGCAAATTAAGCAAATGGTATTGCCATGTTGTTAATTACACTCTCCTTAATTGTCATTAGATATTTTCACCGACATACTTAAAACTCTGTATTTGTCCACAGGGCCAGAGAAATATTGTAAATGCCCTCTCCTCAGCCAAGTAGGTATAATCCGCAAGGTCTGATGATAAACCTCAGCAGGCTGATTAGCAGACTGCACAGGCAGTGCTATTCAACCAAAGGGACTACAAATGAACACCTGTTAGGCAAAATTCAAAACGTAAATGCACTCCATTTACCCAGCATTATATGAGAGAGCTTCTGCTTCAGCTTGAAATGATTTGCGTGCTACCAGGGCTGAAGTTGTAGCATGTGTACGTGTAAATAAACAACCTCTCAGCTGCATAGTGAGACGGACACAGACCTGTAAATTAGTCGCTATACTCCCCACAGTTTGGCAGCATGAATGAGAATACGAGTCGGTCTGTGGGTGTATCTGTGTGTGTGCGTGTGTGTGCGTGCGTGTGTGTACTATACCTAAAGTATAAGACCCAATGAAACATCCAATTACAACCTTACATGAGTAAACCCCATTGCCGATGTGAAATATGTTTCAAAGATAAAAGGCCTTCATAACAAGATTGCATACCTAGATTGTGGTGATTCGGATAAGGTTTCAGCAGTGACTTGCGATACAATCCCAAATACGATCACAGTCACCATGTAAGAACCCCACAAGAAGTAAACTGCATTCGATTTGAGATTGGGCGTTACTAGGACGTGTCTTAAGATATGCACTGGTGCCTTCTTTACCCCTAATGCGGGTAAGAAGGAAGAACTTACCTGTTCTAAAAACATGTGATTCCGTACCTTTTTCTACTTTTGTTTGGTGACTGACAGAATCAGCAAAGTATGCTTTTGGTCCGATACAGCACAGGACATGACTGCACCTACAAGGTGACAGCACCAGTCAATAAAATGAACTCAACATGCGACGAAGTGTCTCAGAAATGGTCAGAAACGCGGTATGGCCAGGGAAACTGTGTTTATTACCTGTGATTTGTGCACATACATACGCACATGCGATTCGCCTCATAGTTTTCCATAGAGTTTTTTTCAGGTATTTTACATTATTTTTATATAATTGCACTCATATGGTCTATTATTATTATTATTATTATTATTATTATTATTATTATTATTATTATTATTATTATTATTATTATTATTATTATTATTATTATTATTATTATTATTATTATTATTATTATTATTATTATTATTATTATTATTATTATTATTATTATTATTATTATTATTATTATTATTATTATTATTATTATTATTATTATTATTATTATTATTATTATTATTATTATTATTATTATTATTATTATTATTATTATTATTATTATTATTATTATTATTATTATTATTATTATTATTATTATTATTATTATTATTATTATTATTATTATTATTATTATTATTATTATTATTATTATTATTATTATTATTATTATTATTATTATTATTATTATTATTATTATTATTATTATTATTATTATTATTATTATTATTATTATTATTATTATTATTATTATTATTATTATTATTATTATTATTATTATTATTATTATTATTATTATCATTATCATCATTATCATCATTATCATCATCATCATCATCATCATCATCATCATCATCATCATTATGATTATTATTATTATTATTATTATTATTATTATTATTATTATTATTATTATTATTATTATTATTATTATTATTATTATTATTATTATTATTATTATTATTATTATTATTATTATTATTATTATTATTATTATTATTATTATTATTATTATTATTATTATTATTATTATTATTATTATTATTATTATTATTATTATTATTATTATTATTATTATTATTATTATTATTATTATTATTATTATTATTATTATTATTATTATTATTATTACTAGTTGTTTCTCATTTAATCATCTTAGTCTTCATCTCACATAAATTAACAGACACAAAATAAAATTGCTACCATGTGGTTTGTAAGATCTACGTATATGTGATTCACTCATTTATAATAACGTAGAAACTTCAACACGTATGAGACAAGGGCTAAAGGTATGCAGACATTTTGTGCTTATAAAATTCTGCACACATGAACCAAATTCAGTTTTTTAAAGCGCTGCATTAATTCTAAATTAGATTACGAGATTAAAATTTGCAGACATGTTTACAGTAACGAGATTACCACCACCGCCGCCTCCACCACCCCCACCACCAGCACCACCACCACCACAACACCCACCACCACCACCAGCACAACCACCACCACAACACCCACCACCACCACCACTACCACCACCACCGTCATTGCCATCAACGCCACAACCACCGCCACCACCACTGCCACCACCACCGCCACCGTCATCGCCACCAACCACCGCCGCCACCGTCACCACCACCATCACCACCACCACTACCACCACCGTCACCACCACCGTCATCGCCACCACCACCGCCGCCACCGTCACCAAAACTACCACCACCGTCATCGCCACCACCGCCACCGCCACCGTCACCACCACCGTCATCGCCTCCACCACCACCACCGTCATCGCCACCACCACCGTCATCGCTACCACCGCGGCCGCCATCGTCACTACCACCACCACCGCCGTCAACACCGTCACCACCACCACAACCACCGCCGTCATCGCCACCATCACCATCACCACCACCACCACGACCACCACCACCGTCACCACCACCACCCCATCATCGCCACCACCACATCCACCACCACCACCGTCATCGCTACCACCACTTCCACCACCGTCACCGCCACCGTAACTACCACCACCACCGTCATCGCCACCACCACCGTCAGCGCCGCCACCGTCTCCACCACTACTACCACCGTCATCGTCACCACCGCCACAGCCACCGTCACCACCACCACCGTCATCGCCACCACCGCCACCGCCACCACCGTCACCACCACTACCACCACCTTCATCGCCACCACCGCCACAGCCACCGTCACCACCATCGTCATCGCCACCACAGCCACCGCAACCGTTACCACCGTCATCGCCACCACCACCACCACTACCACCACCTTCATCGCCATCACCACAGCCGCCGCAACCGTTACCACCTTCATCGCCATCACCACCACCGCCATCGCCACCACCGACGCTGATAACACCGCCGTCGCCACCGTTACTACCACCACCGCCGCCGCCACCACGATCACCACCACCATCACCACCACCGTCACCACCATCACCGTCATTGCCACCACCGACGCTGCCACCACCGTCGCCACTACCGTCACCACCACCACTGCCGCCGCCACCGTCACCACCACCACCACTGTCACCACCACCGTCACCAGCACCACCGTCACCAGCACCACCGTCACCACCACTACCGTCACCACCACCGTCATCTCCAACACCGATTCCACCACGACTTCCACCAGCGCCACCACCACAGTCATCGCCAACACCACTTCCACCACCACCAGTACTGCCAGCGCCACCATCACCGTCACCACCACCACTACCGTCATCGCCACCAGCACTTCCACAATGCCACCACCACCGACATCGTCAACACCACTTTCACCACTACCACCACCGTCATCGACACCACCACTTCCACCAGCACCACCACACCGTCATCGCCACCACCGCCACTGCCACCGTCACCACCACCATCGTCATTGCCACCAACACAACCGTCATCGCCACCACTATCGCCGCCACCGTCACCACCAGCACCGTCACTACCACCACCTACGTCACCACCACCAAAACCACCACCGTCATCGCAACCACCACTTCCACCACCGCCACCACCGTCACCACCATCATCAGCATTGTCACCACCACCATCACCTTCATCGCCATCACCACTACCACCACCGCCACCATCTCCGTCATCGCCACCACCGAAACCACCACCACCATCAACCACCACCACCGTCATCGCCACCACAATCACCACCACCACCACTTCCACTACGACTACTACCATCACCACTACCACCACTACCACCGTCACCACCGTTATCGCCACCACAGCCGCCACCACCGTCACCACCATCACCGCCGCCACCCTCACCACCACCACTACCACCACCACCGTCATCGCCGCCACCACCACCACTACCACCACCGTCATCGCCACCACCGCCGCCGCCGTCACCACCACCGTCATCGCGTCTACCACCACCACCACCGCTACCACCACCGTCATCGCCACCACCGCCACCGTCACCACCGTCACTACCACCACCACCACAACCACCGTCATCGTCACCACCACCGCCGCTACCGTCACCACCACCACCGTCATCCCCACCACCACTTCCACCACTAACACCACCACCATCGTCACCACCACCGCCACAGCCACCGTCACCACCACCGCCGTCCTCGCCACCACCATCATCACCAGCACCACCACTTCCACAACCACTACCACCACCGTCACCACCACCACCACCGTCACCACCACCACCTCCGTCATCGCCACCGACGCCGCCACCGGTACCGCCACCACCACCAAACACCACCACCGTCGTCACCACCACCGTCATCGCCACCACCACTTCCACCACCACCACCAGCACCATCGTCACCACCACCACCTCCACTAGCGCCACCAACACCGTCATCGCCACCACCATTTCCACCACCACCGTCACCACCACCGTCACCACCACCACCACTGTCACCACCACCGTCACCAGCCCCACCGTCACCACCACCATCGTCACCACCACCGTCATCGCCAACACCAATTCCACCACCACCACCACCACCGTCATTGCCACCACGACTTCCACCACCACCACCGTCATCGCCAACACCACTTCCACCACCACCAGCAGTACCGCCAGCGCCACCACCACCGTCATCGCCACCAGCACTTCCACCACTGCCACCACCACCGACATCGTCAACACCACTTTCACCACTACCACCACCGTCATCGCCACCACCACTTCCACCAGCACCACCACACCGTCATCACCACCACCGCCACCGTTACCGTCACCACCACCATCGTCATTGCCACCACAACCGTCATCGCCACCACCATCGCCGCCACCGTCACCACCAGCACCGCCACTACCACCACCTACGTCACCACCACCGTCATCACAACCACCACTTCCACCACCGCCACCACCGTCACCACCACCATCACCATTGTCACCACCACCATCACCTTCATCGCCACCACCACTTCCACCACCGCCACCACCTCCGTCATCGCCACCACCGCCACCACCGTCACCACCACCATCACCATTGCCACCACCACCATCACCTTCATCGCCACCACCACTTCCACCACCGCCACCACCTCCGTTATCGCCACCACCGTCACCACCACTTCCACTACCGACCGCCACCGCAGCTTTAAAGATTTCCAGTTGCTTGGGATATACATTTTCATTTTAGAGACCATCAGGCATGAAGGCATTTAAATGGCTAAAGAACAAGGCTTCAGTACTTTGGGACTGCATTTGGTCGCAAAAATTGCATACGAGTTCAGAATATAAGTAATTCTAACTATAATAGAAGTCAGCATTTGCGAGCACATGAGTTATCTCAGGGATAAAAAAGCCAAAATTGACGCTAGCATTTTCATCACCCGTGCTAGGGCCATTTGTATACCATCATTTTTGTTGCATAATGAACAATATGCTACAAATCAATGATTAGTGGTGGCTAGATACTCGTCAATTCTTTATCATATTTTCTCTTTGTTGAAGAGATGTGGTATAATAACTCGTCTCCTCATTTTTCGAATAGCGTTTCAGAGTTTTCATTATTCACATATTCTTGCTCTTCAACATCGTTTTAATGACTTTCTTTAGTCCTCGGCGGTAAAGCAGCTGACTCCAATACCATCTCTAAATACCCATCCTTTCTCAATCGATATAAAGTTTAGTATACATTTGTTGATATTTAAATGCAGCAATACTTGCTCTAGACGCCTTAACACCCATTCAAAGAAATGAAGGTATTACACACTTTCATTGGCGATAGTTGTGCGGTACAACTTAATTAAGCGCTTTTCCCTGTACCTTCTGGTTATCTACAGAGAGAATGATGGTAGGCTATATAGTATAATATCTCCAGAAACCTGTACAGCTTTAATGTATTCATTTGCGTTGAAGATGCAGGTTTCGCATTAAAATGCTAATAATTATGTCATTAAATAGCTTAGCTTACCTAGTTTTTAAAAATGTCGGGGCTCCGTACTTAGTCTGTTTGGTGAAGGAGATCAATTGTATGAAGGGGGCGTGACTCAACATTGCTCTCATTTGAAGTGTCTCCATGATCTGACTCAAAACAATAATGAGTCTTTCAATGAAGTACTTTGGAGAATTACCTCCATGCCTCTAAAAGTGTGTTCTTGGACATGCTGTGGTTCATCATTTGGACCATTTTGTTACATAGGACTATTCCAGGCGAAGTGGTATGCCAAGAAATGGATGTTTGGTTTACACTTTATTTCAGTACTTTTTGCTGAAATGCTTCACTGGAAAAATTGTCGAGTGATAGAAGCATTAAGTCAAAGAGAAAAATCTGATTTTCTTAGTCACGTCAGTGTATATTCTCAAGACATGGGCGTAAGAACTCAGGGACACTTCGGCTACTTACTCGTGCGTTATACAGGTGTACCATCTATAATTCAACATTACAAACTTTTATGTGTTTCATTGTGTCAGATCCAGGTAAAAGAAAAGCATTTTACATGTTATTTTTAGGTCTTTGGCCATTATTTATGATTGCAACAATAACATAAAATCTCATTATTAAGTGACATTACAAAGTGCAAAGAACGCGACTTGGACACAACTACAGAAAGTTTCCTGCATTCTTGGAGTGGCGAAACAAAACCTGTGAATCATGAACAGCAAACTTTCCACCATGAAGTTACCTAACCTTGGCCAACATGACGATGCCAAGCATTATGAAATGGGACGGACAGATATGAGGAACTGGTAGTCTTTTCTCTAATGTGGAAAGCATAGCAAACTGAATGTGTCCGGGAAAAGTGTAGAAAGGATTTGCGTGATTGCGTATTTGAATCTCGTAGAACCATAAAGGTAACCTTTTGTGAACTGTAGACCCAGGAATGGCATGTTCTATACTGGTGCGTCGAATTGACGTCCCCAGACCTCTTATAAGGCCAAATACTCCGTACATTTGGATTATTTCGTCACATTAAAACCATTCTTATATGAACTCTTCTCAATAGCACTCTTTATACGCTGAAAGGTAAAAATATTTCTCAGGTATAACGTTCTGTAAGTGACTTGTATCACTTTACATCTCTTGTGTCAAGTAACTTGTAACAAGAAAGAAATTCAGAAGCAATGTCATTATGTGTGTAAAAGTTTGCAAACTGAAAGAAAATGGGATTTAAGGCTACTATGAGGGCGTGGCAAGGTTGAAGATTAACCACATTTTCCACCCCCTATCGACGTTTAACATAGTATATTCAAAACCAGAAAGCTCCTAACTGGCAGAGAACTCTTCCATATAATATTTGGGCCTGCAGGAAATGAACCTATTCTGATTGTGGCTGAATTAATTTATACATATAAAGATCTCAATACACGTGAAGTCTTTGCATTTCATGTCACGTGCAGTTTTACCAATTAATTATTGTTTTCGCTAATTACAAGAATATATCTCAGGAAAAGGGGCCAAGGTAATGAAGAACTTCTTACTTAAGTTTGTTTATGTCTGAACTAATTAAGCAATCAAGGCTTATCTTTCCAAAAATGTTCCTATTCCTATTTCATCCTTTTGTGTGATCCACAGACCATTAGTGTTTGATAGGGGAGGAAAAGAGGAAGAAGAGAGAGAAAAGAAGATAAATAGTTAATGTGTATTATAAGTGGTGGTAATTAGGAAACGAAGATGTATCCTGATTGTCCCTTCTAAAGTATCTAACAAGCCACAAATGTCTGCAACATTCATTGGTAAAAGCTCGGATTGTTAAATTGAATGTGTTGTCTAAGAGCATACACTCGCTAAAATAGGGAGCGTTTCAAAAATAAGATTAGTCTTGACAAAACCAATTGTTTTAAAGCTGTAGAGGTGTACTATAAATATGTAATATGAACCTCAAAAGTGAGTAGCGAATGAAATTACAATAAAAATATGAACAACCATAACGGAGGCTGTTTTTCATGGAAAGGGTGAAAACTCCAGGCAACAAGATTATATTCTTTCTCTATTACTTTTATGCAATCTTTATATTTTTATTTTTTCGAGAGTGCTGAACACAAATATCGTAATCAAAATTCAAGTTTAGCTTTCGTTTGTGGGATACTTCAGCACTTCAGGATTACATATAAAATGCATTTTTGAGCTCACTGTTCTACCAGAACACAATGCTTGCTCTTTGTATTATGCTGCTGTTCAATGTCAGATAATTGTCGAAAATTGATTCAGTCTACATTACCTGGTAGCTTGTTTACACCGTCGAGAAATCCTGTAAAGGACGTAACTAAAAGCACGTATCGCGCTCTATAGTAGGACTTGCCTGCCTGGCGCTAGGCCATTGCCACCTCGTGAGGTTTCGGGCTTGATTTAGCCTTTTAAGACAGTTGTAATCATTTGCTGGGTATTTTAATATTATTACTTAAATGGTAAAAGCTGTTATGCACATTAAGGCACACTGGGAGTGAAATTTTGATCAAAATTGTCAAAAAGTCGAACATTGTTTTTTTATCTTAAAATGTTCCTGGAACACCTGTGCATTTGGATCAGCTAACATTTTTCATATCCCTCACTCCATGTGGTCATTACGGCCCTTTCAAATAGTGCTCTTCCCTTAACGTGCACAGTATGTTCCTATATAAAAGCCTGTTTTTCACAAAACTACATTTCTGCATATTCCAAAAGAAGGTCGCGCCTGAGTTTTGCTTCAAATTGAATGAAAATTTCCAAAAGTATTCATAAATAGCAGCTAAACAAAACTATGATTCAATATTGATGTTATCATTAACATGAATTTTTGGAAAACATTTTTTTTATGAAAAATATCAATAATCTTTAAGATTAAATTTTCCTTGTTATTAAAAAAATATGTACAGCATAATCAGCAAACGTATTTGAAATATCTCTTCATACAATTGTTACCCATGTTTTAGAGTACCAGTTTTGGGAATATAAACCAATTTTGAAAAGTCAATAGATGCGAGCTACATTTTGAAAATGTGCCTATTAAATTCATAAAATAATTTATATATCATAAAATAATTATCCAAATTTAATGACATATTGTGTACATCCTATTCTCATGTAAATACAAACACAGTAAAACTTTCAGAAAAATCTATCAAGAAATGTGGAGCTTTCAAACTTCACTCCCAGTGTCCCTTAATTCAGATGCACGAGACGTAGTTAAAGCAAAAATTGAAATGAACTGTTGTTTAATAATATGTCCATTTTGACTGTACGGGTCCATTATGGATGAGGCGTGTCTCTAAATTTTTCCTAACTTTTGCAGCCAACCCCTGCTCTAAGTACAAGAATCCAACATTTTCTTTTTAGCTGACGTTGTTAGTGTACTCATACGATAGGTCCAATTTTTCCGAGGCGTTTACCGAATTACGTTGCTATGTATACTCTATTAAAAAGTTTGTAAAATCGGCTGGAAACCGGAATTCGCTCTCAGTAAACGAGTCGTATGTTTTTGAGGTGTACTTTAGCGAGGAGTACGTTCTGTCCCTTAAACCGCTGTTGCTCTCAATGTTGCGCATTCCTCTCTTTAAGAACGTCAAGCAATACATTTTAGTAAGCGCAAAACTGGACTAAGGCGCACATGCCGTTAGATGGGTGGCCTACCTTCCAAAAAAATAAGGCGCGGCTGACTCACCTGGTATAATTGTGCGACATATGAATTTATACAAATTAATGGAATCTATTTCTGATAAAGCTCCTCCTTTAGAGCAGCAAATTACATGACTGTTTATTTCGCATAACGTTGTAATTTCTCCTTCGTGTTATTAACGCTACAATGTGATTGAAATTTTACAACTAAATACTTTATAAGATATAAATTATTATTGCTAAAAGTAAAACAAGAATACGCCTACTTTAGCTCACAATCCTTCCTCCCAAAATTCGTAATATTTTCCTTCAAATATGCACATTCAAAGGCATGTCTCTAAAAACCTCGCTGACTATTCCCTGTTAAAATATTTACTTCGGTATTGCACTGTTAGTGTTCGCATTAGCTACAATGGATATATGTAAACTGTAGGTATATGTTCATTGTGTTAGAGCGTCTGGACAAACAAGGCAGGACAAACGAAAATAATTATTTCAAAAGTTTTTAGTACACTCATTTTAATTACATTCCTTTATGGTTAATCATGCAGTAGCACAAATGCCACGTTAAGTGAGAATAAAACGCAGAGTACTTATCGAAAGCAAATGAATGTAATATATTACGTGTAACAGGACAGCGTAAAATGCTGTTTTTATGGCCATAAAGTATATTGTTCTAAGATCTGTATGCCAGTGAATAAAGTCATTAAATACATATTATTACCTTAACGTGAAGCAACCTTTGGACCCAGCTGCGTTGCCGGTGGTTTATTTGCAAGCACTACACAATGTTGCCACGTCCCTATTAACTCAGTTTCTACAAGTGTGCCTTTATCCTTATTTTCCATTCCTGATAAAAAACTATAGATAATTAAAGCCGTTTGTTGATTTTGTATTTCAGAAAATAAACATGCAGGAAGCGAGGATTGAACCGCGACAGGCTAGTACTTTTGAATTCTGCGGCTAGCCACTTTACCATGCTCACATCGGCCATTTGGTCTTTATTTCTACGACACGAAGTTTTATTGTTACTAACTTGGCAAGAAATTTCATGGCAAAGAGGAAAGCGTTAGCCGCCGTTAGAAATGGTTTAAAATTGTCTTTTTGCTTATAAATATTGGTTTAAATTTATTTAGAGGATTAACGAAAAGAATATTTCAAGAACAAAATGAATATAGCAGCATTCAGTGTGGAATATTGGTTTCTTTAATTATTACTTTTGTTGACGATAGACAAATACAGCTGAAACGATTAAGACAATGTAATAGTTATTACATGTTCCCGTTGATAGACATTAGTTGAAAATAACGTGCTACCGACTCAGGTTTAGACGTGATGGAGGATTGAGTGCCTGGTGATTTACAGGCAGTAGTGACGTTCTAAAATTAGGGCAGGATGTATCTAATAGGCATCATTGTTCAGTAATATTAACTTAATGATCAAACCTCCCACCTTGTGTAGCAAAAAACTGGAGATTACCAATAAATAGAGTTCGGATGGGGGAGTTCACACTTCGACGTGTAGATCTTTTGTGTCTATGCCTCACCTTTCGGGAGGGAGAGGTGAGGTGAGAGGTCATTAAAGGGAGTCCTGAGGAGAGATATCAGAGGATAGGGTCCCTAACACCTACAGATTTGAACCCCCCGTGGTGGTTCGTACTCCAGCTCTTCTCCCCTCCCCCTGCAGGCTCTGTGACCGTGGTGGGCTCAGAATTCAGACCTCGCCCGATCCTCTGGGTGGCTCAGTTGGTTAGACGCTGGCTTACTGATCCCAAGGTCGCGGGTTCAAACCCGGCCTAGGCCGATGGTTTTTAAGTGTGCTTAAAAACGACAGCTCCATGTCAGTAGATTTACTGGCATGTAAAAGAACTCCTGCGGGACGAAATTCCGGCACACCGGCGACGCTGATGTGATCCTGGCAATTGACAGCGTCGTTAAACAACAAAATAATTTTAAAATTTTCTCGCCCGATCCGAAGGAGGAGGATTTGCAGAGAAACTGGAGCTTAAAATCGAATCTTGTTTACAGGAAATCGGTAAGCTAATACTCCTTTCAGGTTGTCAATCATGTCTCAATGTATTTATTGATTTGAAGCGTTCATAATGAGTCATTCATCTTATCAGATTTGAGTTGTTACTTGCTATACGTAATTATTACAACAGAGAATGATCAGTATTATATCCAATAGGAAAGTTTAATCAAAATAATTAATAGCATATATCTTTCAATCCGTATTTTGTAAATGAGAGTCATGAATCACGTACCTTACACCAATGATATAACAAATAATTTCTGTAGTCCACAAATAACACAAAGTAATTAGTGACTCACACAGTGAAGTAACTCAATTTATTATAGTGAAGTGTGAGTCACTAATTACCTTGTGTTATTTGTGAATCAATTTACTTCACTGTTAATAGCTTCAGGTGTGTATATTTAAATTTCTATAGTGTTAATATTTAGACTGGTCTAAGCCCCAAGACATGTGAAAAATTGCAGAGGATCTCTGTTAAGACGAATAAAATTTCTCTAATTTTCAGTAATTTTAACGAACATAGCCTGGCTAAGTGGCTAGCCGCAGAATTCAGAACTGCCAATTTATCGAGGTTTGATCCTCCCTTCCTGCATGTTTATTTTC
>JAUKNM010000147.1:120000-212500 GCA_030765045.1 Tenodera sinensis
CAGAACATGTAGATTTCGTTAAATCACAAAATTTATGTCAAATATAATTTGTATTGTGAAGTGAATAAATTCAGAGATATTTGCTGTTATTTGTCTGAATTCTCAAAAAAGTTATACATTTCTCAAATGGTAAGTGGGTATTTGCTGTTCTTGCCTCTTGGTCATGCAAAAGAGAATGGAATTTCAAAGCCCTCACATAGTGACCAGGTGTGGCCTTAAAACATTTAACTACCACTTACAGCTTAGTGCACTCCCATATTCCCTTTACACCTACAAGAAAATTAGCAATGAGATAACTTCTGCAAGTGTTTATCTCGATTAATATGAAGTAAAAACGTCTGAAAGATTAGTTTGCACAAGAGAAAAGAAAGTCATTGAGTGCAACACACCATTATGTAGTTGTATGTGTGGAAACGCGTGGTACTCAAACCTAGCAAGTTTGGTAAAGCATACTTTTTGTCTAAAGTTTATAATATTGTATAGGGATAACACATGGCACTCACACATACTAATATGCTAAATTTAGCAGCGCTAGCAAGCTTGGTAAAGCTCATTTTTTGTTTGCAGATTGTAACATTGTACATGCGGTAACACACCTATCAATGTGCCAAAATTAGCGGTGCTACCACACATATAATCCTTAGTTCCTAGTCCATGTCTTCCCATTATGTGTTCTAGGCCTTCATTTATTGATCCAAATTTGGCATTTAGATCACCCATTAAAATACATATCCCCGCTGTGGAAAAAAATTCAACTACGAAAATGTCGACTAAAGAAAGTCGGACGGACCTAACAATGACAACCAAGCAAAGACAACGGAAAAATGAAATGAGGTTAGCACCATGGAATGTTTTAAGTCTTAACGTGGTGGGGACTCTTCGAAATTTGAAGGACCAACTCAAGGAATATAATGTTGGAGTGGCAGCCCTACAAGAAATTAGATGGAAAGACAGCTATATATCAGATTTTGGGAATTATATCCGATTTAATAGTGCTAATGGGACAGCTAATTTAGGAACCGAATTTATGGTACAGAGAAGACTCAAATCAGCAGTACTGAATTTTCAATTGTGTACTTTGAGGCTAAAAATGAAAGTTTTTAATCTAACTATGATTTGTGCACATGCAACAACAGAAGATGCAGAGGAAGAAGAAAAATAAATTTTTCTACAACCAGTTGGAAAGAACATATAATAAAATAGCAGCAAACGACGTGAACATACTTTTGGGTGAAATGAACGCCAAGTTGCGAAGAGAGCGGAGCTTCGAACCTTATCTAGGAAAACACAGCTTACATGAAGAACGTCATGAAAATGGAATAAGACTAGTGGATTTTGCGATGAGTAAGAATTCTTTTATATCCAGTACGCATGTTCAATATAAAAATGTTCACAAAGGAACTTGGAGATCACCTGAGGGCAACACAGTCAATCAAATTGAGCATGTGTTGATTCAAAATGGACATGGTTCGGACATTAAAGATGTGAGAGCATGCAGAGAGGCTGATGTGGACACAGACCATTTTATGATTTTAGTAAAATACAAACAGCGAATATCAACATAATGGAATAAGAAAGTTTATAAATTACCAAAATTCAATGTCGTCCCAGTTGTTAAGGACCTTGAGTTGCGAATGGACTTCCAACAGAACTTAAATCAGGAACTAAATAAAATGTAGGTAGACGAAGGTACAGCATCGGAGGAACATAGGAATAAAATAAAGAGTACAGTAATAAAGGTAATGGAGGATAAGCTCGGATATGAACTAGTAATGCAAAAGAAAGAATGGTTTGATAGTGAGTGTGAGAGAGTCATAAGTTAAAGAAACGAGGCTAGAATGAAAATGTTGCAGAGAGAAACAAGAACCACAAGAAAGTCATATGAGAACAAGAGGAAAATCGTAAAGAAGGGAAGCAGAAAGAAGAAACGAGGACTTGAAAAAATAGAAACAGATTTAAAGAACTAATCAACTGTCACAATGAAACAGAAGTGAGGAAAATGTATAAAGGAATAAAGGAAATAAATAGAGGTTGGCAACCAAAAAGTGGCCTATGTAGTTAAAATAGGGAATCTAATCGGTGATCCATATGCAATTCTAAAGAGATGGCAAGAATATTTTAAGGAACTTTTTAATTCCAATATAATTTTTAACGAAGAATCACATACACCAATTAATGAATTAAATGAAGCCGATCAGGAAGTATCCGAACCAACAACAGAAGAAGTAGAAGAGGCCATTGAGAATATGAGTAACCATCGAGCACCAGGGGAGGATAGAATTCCAGGGAAGTGTAAAATACGGAGGATCAGGGAATCTAAAGGAAATACATAAATTAATCAAGAAAATATGGATCAGTGAAGAAACGCCTATGGAGTGGAATACATCCATTACAGTACCCTTATATAGAAAAATGATAGAACAGTCTGCTCTAATTATAGAGGGATTTCATTACTTAACGTTGCCTACAAAATACTAGCCAGAGTAATAAACACCAAATTAAAACCATACGTTGAGGAAATCTTAGGCGAATACCAATGCGGTTTTCGAGGTGGAAGATCAACAAAAGAACAGATGTTTGCGTTAAGACTCATCATGCAAAAATGTCATGAATATCACATTACAATGCACCAATTGTTTGTCAATTTTAAAGCTGCATACGACATTGTTAACAGGAAAGAACTATTCGGTGTGATGTTGGAGTTGGAAGTGCCAAGAAAATTCGTGAAATTAACCAAAATGACACTTAAGGAAACAAAAAGTAAAGTAAAAACACAAGGACTGTTTTCAAATGAATTTATCGTCCAACAAGGACTAAAACAAGGAGATTCTCTGTCAGGCACCCTATTTAATCTAACATTAGAAGAAGTAATCACAAAGATTGATATTAATCCAGAAGGAACAATTTTTAGTAGAACAATACAAAATTTAGCATTTGCTGATGACATTTGCATGGTGGGAATTGGCACCAAATACTTGAAAGAAAACCTAGGAGTATTAGATAAAGAAGCGAGGAAAATGGAACTCACTATAAACAAAGAAAATACTAAATATATGGTAAATACTAGAAATAGAATAAGATGGGATTCGGAATTGGAGGCAGTTGGCATCATCGAGGTAGGCCTGGAGGAAAGAAGTAATCGACAAGGTTATTCATGGGGTTATTCATGGACTATAGTGCCGGAAATATTGATGATTGAAATACATATATCCTTTTTATTTTGTGATAAAGCCTTTCCCAATACGCTGTACAATTCTTGCTTGCTTTCATTTTCCGTGACTTCTGTAGGGGCATATCAATTTACAATAATTTTTAAACTTGGTACTGTGGTTTTAAATCTATCAACTGTGACTCTTTCTTGCAGAGTCAATACACTACAGAAACATGAGCTGTGACAGATTTCACTGATCTAAAACTCAAATGTTGTCTAAACTAAGCTATGCGTGGGTATAACTTGGAGTATCTGGGCAGGTGGTAATCTGCAGTTCTCGAACCAGGTGCCTTTTGCCACAGACTCCTAAAACTGTCCATTCCCTCGTCTACATAAGAATACCTCGAATATGCCATCGCAAATCGCAAATCGCAAATACTTTATTCAGTAGAGAAAATAAACATTATTGGGATGACCAGTCTGCTTGTAAATAATATGAACCGTTCGTTCAAGCTGACGGAGCTGCAAGATGCCCAAGCCGTAATGTTTGTGAAATCCAGAATTTACCCAAGCTATCTCATTAAAATAAAACCAATAATGAAATGTTATACACTTAGTCAAAGAAAAAGTTAACATATTGAGAAAACAACGACTGCATATTTGTTTATATATTCTATATGTTTTCGATTCTTATGATAGCTTATGATTTATGGGGTTCTACACTTTAAGAACCCATTGATTTCCTCTAGTTCTCTGCTTTTAAGGTCATTCTCCCTATAATTTTTGTGTCTGAATAAGAATGTTGTCGCAGTACGTAGGTATTATGAATTTTAACAGTGCACTAGACATCAGTTTCATTTTCAACAGAATGAACATGTTATTGTAGATCAACGTTTGATATAATGTGTCCATTCCACAGTGGGTAACTCTTATGAATGCAGCACTGAGTATATTGTGATGCCGAGCTCGGCGAAAAACAAAGGATGGACAGGGCTAAGCAGCTTCACGTTACATGCCGGGCCAGCGAGCAAACAAAGGCCCAAGGTCAAGTATCCTCACGCTACTCACGCGAGCGAACGCGTGACTAACAGCAATCAATCGAAGCGGCTACACAGAAGGGGTTTTCTCAGGTGCCTTCGAGAAAGATCTAGTTATTTCACCGCCGGCGTGTTTGAAGGAGTTTACGAAAGATCCGTGTGACATCAATTCCACTATATAAGGAAGCGAAGGAACAGCAGAGACAGAGTTGTTACAGGTACGAATCAGGCAGTGTGTCAGTGAGTGTAAGACAGCTGTGTGTGTGTGTGTGTGTGTGTGTGTGTGTGTGTGTGTGTGTGTGTGTGTGTGTGTGTCGTCGCAGAAGATATGTCCACCGTCTTAAAGAACATTCAACGAGCGTGGAATGTTTGTAACGTCGTAGTTAGTGTATGAGAGACATAAAAAGTGAAGAAAGACACTGAAAGGACTGAGCAAGGTTACAACAAGTAAAAGTTGTGAGGTGTAACAGCTCGAAGGACTGTAGAATGTGTTAATGACGAGAAGAAAACTGTGAATTTGTAATAAAATTTTAGAAGACAATAAACTGATAGAAAAGTAACCGGGCCGACTTCGTCGTTTGTTTGTTGTATTGTTTAACGCCCGCTTTTACTACTACGGCACCGCAGGCGGTGACACTGATGATAAATGAAGATGGAGCACCGGTGGAATGAGATGGCGGGGGAAACCGGAGTACCCGGAGAAAACCCGCCCTGACGCCGCTTCGTCCACCACGAATACCACATGCGGGTCCCTGGGGCCGACTTCGTCGTTTTGTCACATTGGTGTCAAGAGTGGGATTAGTCAAACTGCCATCTTTGTTTCAATATGAATATTAGTTATATAGCTTGATACAAAGGTTTAATTACACTATGCATTTAATTTGAAAATATGGATGGAAATTAAGAGCAAGTAGATAGCATGGTACACAGCATTAACATTTGTTCATTGAGTACACTAAAGCGATCGTCGACCATTATAAGAACAATTCACCTGTATTCCCGTCAAAATAAAAAGCAATGACCTGCATGTTCGTGGCAATAAAGGCTCTAGGTTTAATAATAAGCAAATTACAAAGCACGCACCATTAACATGAAATGTGTTTGACAATGGAATGATATACAAGTTTCCTTCATCTGATATTTACAAAGAGCATATTTTTATCGTACAGGATGGCAGTAGTTTTAATCGTCAGTGTTTGCACGCATGTAATGAAACTTACAGTAACGCGACATCATTTCTTTCCGACTTGGAAATGACATATCTGACTAATGTGTTAAATATTTGAGCGCCAACCATGCAGTGCCTTAATCAAGCCTCCTTCTGCATGGCTTTTTAATTCCTCCCTGTCATTGTTGTTTGACATCGGGAGAAGTTTCCACGGCCTATAAAATGTTGCTATTAAAAATTGAATCCAAAGTGCTATGACGATTCGTGCGCCACGTTCCCACGCTACAACGACGCCTGCTTGTCGGCTACTTATTTACAACGTAATGAGCGACACAATCATGTAATGCTAATATCTAAATATCACTTGGAAAGAAGCGCTTATAAAGGAAATATTGATTCGTATTTGAGGCAGAGAGGGGCTGAAGTGGGCGAGGTGACAAAGGCTTGCAGGGGTGCCAGCTTAAGAAAGGGAAATTATTATGTCCAATAAACGTCAGACTGACCCTGACCAAACAAAAGGACTGCCTGTTTTTATGGTACCCTCGTAAGGCATTTATAGAAGAGTAGAGGAAGGGAAAAAGAGACGAACATCTAATAATATATGGTACTCAAAGAAACAGTCCAAAGCATGCAAATGTCATAATCATAAAACAGTACTTCAATGCCACATCTTTAGCTCCCGATAGCTTGTGTACTTACATTAAATATTTTGTAATGCAGCTAATGCATCCACATTCTAAGATTTTGTCTTAGAACTTCTAAAACATTGATTGTCACGTAGTAGGAGTCCATTGGAGAAATTGTGCTAACAAACGTACTAAGGAATTCTCTTTTAACATACCAGCCCCTCCCGACAGACCATTTAACCTAAATATATTGACACTTTCTGGCAATTTCATACCAATATTCTTCACTGAATTGCCACTTTTGTCTTAGCATAGTTTCCTTCATGCTCATTTTACTTCCTGTCTTGTAAACTAACTTTCGTTTTTACTAAGTGCATAATTTATTTAAAAGTAAACTTACAAGTTAAAATGGTGAACTTATTTGGTAATTACTTTGCTTCACTTTTAAACCACTGTTGCGGTATGTGATTCCAACATAAGGCTTGAAAATCATGTTCTCCTAAATGTTAACATTTGGGGGATACAGTGGAGTCTACATATGTATCTCTTCACAATTATCACTGGAAGTGCAAAGACACATTAATATTCTTGTGCTTGATTCTACATACCAATAGCACTGGAGTCAATACAGCAACAAGCTGGATTCTTGATCGGACAGCAAATCTCGCGCCACTAGTTGTAAACGCCAGGCCTACCATCACCTAGACAGGCATAGGGGTATACAGTGTTACAAAACGGCAGTATTAACAATTGTCTGTTAAAACCTTCAGCATCAATCTTCCTAAAATTGTTTAGCTGACGGAGCAACGTAGAATGTGTTTTGTAAACACTCATGTCTTTCACAAGTGTCATTTCGACTTATTTCAGCTGTTTAGTATTGTTAATGTTTACTAGACATTGCCAGAAAGTGAATCAGGTATACCAACCCAAACACATATTGTAACAGTGTCCAAGGAATGAGTGCATTTTTGTACCTGCCTGTCAGTCTTAAAGCCTTTATTTTCCCAACATGTATTAATTAAATGGAAGCTGCACAGAACGACTTCAACATTCCGCCAAACAGTTTGCGTGGCATTATGAATAGATATTTCTACATCCGAAATTATAGCTTTGGCTCAAATGCCTTATTTCACTGCGCATCACGCTCGTTAGAGATATCGTAAAATATTGCTTCATATTACTTTCTGTTTGCATTTAGAAACAAACAGAATAACAGGGGGTACATAATAGCCATTCTTACAGCCTTGAGGTGTCAACATTTGAGAAAAGAACTTTACGCAATAGTCAAATTTTCCGTCAACATACGCGAAGGGGCACGTTACTAAACAGTGTGAAAGCTGAGAATTACGATCTCGCTGTGTTCGTCGTTATGCATTACAAATTGACCATATAAGTTAGATTAATAAATAGTTAGAGCCAGATTCTCGTCAGGATTTTCATTTGGGCCAATGAAAAATTTGGGATACTTCTTTCTCTGACATATACACAGGATGCTATCAAAATGAGTACAGATTTTTCTAGTGGTGCCAGGGAACATCCATACAAGTATTTTAATGCAATGAACCTTGGGTTGAAAATGCATTTTTATGGGTATACAGAGTAAAAACGCAAGCCAAATTTTTGAACATACATTGTTGTTTATTTATTAATTCTAAGAAAAATGAAAGGTATTACATATTATTTGACAATAATTGTTGGAAATGGTGACCATTGACCAGGATACTCACCTCTAAGAAGCATGTCTGGATGCTCCCTGATATCCGCAGCTGCTGCCACAATGCTTGCTTCTGTGTTCACGGGAGTCTTGTAGATAAGGTTCATTGTGTTAAAATGCTTGTATGGATGTTCCCTAACATCATACGAAAAATCAGCACTCATTTCGGTAACACCCGGTATACTTTTTGTTTCAATTAAACCATTAGTATCCATACCGTTATAAGCAGGTAAATCTTTCAGTTCGGATTGAACTATTTAGTTTGGGCGTGGTGCTATATCTTCCGTAGCCTTTCGTTTGGACTAAGCACTTGGCATTGCAACTTATGTAGGTACATCTTTATTGCAGTTGTGAACCAAATCGCTGCTAACAACATCACTATTACTTCTTTAGTGTAAATTTTAGCATTTTATTTTTTGAAAGTACATCTGCATTTCATTTCATCACTTTTAAGTTCACTATCTTAATACAATTAAAATCGTCTATAATGATAAAATTTTTGTCTCGCTCACTTACACAACGTACAAGTTATGACATTACTGATACAGGACACAGTTCACTCACTAGCACTGGCAACGGTCGACATTGCTGACACTGTTCGTTGCGTAAGTGGTGCACCGTAGGTGGTAGAAATAAGAACTGATCTGTGCATTGGCACTGCTTGCTTAGACTAGCAGGGCTTACTCACTGACAACTGCTGACATTAGGGCCTACTGTACGTTGAGTGAGGCAGCACAACCTTTAATTAGTTTTCACAATATACGCTAAAGTAGTAAACAGTGCTACTTGCACCCATGATTTCAACGATTCAGTGAAGATTCTCTATTAATTCGAGGCATCTGGTGCAATTTACAGCTTTATTTATTTGCATTGTTATTTATCCCCGTGCAATGCAATTTAGTACGGTCCGTTTGTTTATTTGTTTGTTTGTTTCTTCTTTCCTTTCATTTTTTTAAATTAACTTCCTCCACCGAAATGTCATATCGGACGGTGAATGAATAAAACGGGTGAAATGATGATCAAATGAGCCCTAGGTCCATAGAGCTTTCAGTTACTCGACATTCGTCTTCTCAGGATAAGGGAAAACCTCGGAAAAAACCTTACCCGGATAACTTACCCTAAGCGTGATTCGAACTTGCGACCTCTTGAACGTGAGGCAGACACGCTAACTATCACGCTACCGAGGCGGACGTGGTCCGTTTGAATTTGTACAATGTTTACATTTGTAAAATATATACTTTTATCGCAATATTTTTTCAAATTGGCACAATTTTTGGTCACATTTAACATGCATTTCATTTTGAGAAAGGACTAAATGATACTCCATATTTGTGAGGATTATTTATACACATTTAAATTTCCTGGACATGCGTTAACATGTCACAGTTGCAAACTACGTTATTGTGACTCCAACTGTATAGTGTATATAAATGGAAGCGCAATGACTTGAAGAAATATAGTTTATCAGAGACACAAACTGAAAATAATACCCAAATAGCCCAAGTGTACGAAGACGGTATAACGAATAGTAAGAGTGTGTGAAACTTTCCATTGATGGTGATTGCTAGGAAACTAGACAACATAGAGAGGAAGGAAAATATGGACGACTGGTGCAGTCTCAGAAGGCTAAACCACGTGACCATAGGTTATAGCTGCCTTTTACCTAATGCACAAGATATTTTGGACAAGCTGGTACGGGTTAAATATTTCACGGCACTTGCTTGTGCCAGTGGATATTTACACGTTCCCATATCTGAGAAAGTTAGATGTAAAATATTTGTTAGTAATTTTGGAAACAACAGAATGTCTTTTGGAATAAAATGCGCCTGTGGTATCTGTTAGAGAATTATGAGGAATGCTTTAGCTGTGTTAATGATTACTAAATGTCTAATACACTTACATTATGATATATTAATTACTGAATAGTTATTAAAAGAACACAACAGAAAGCTTTAGAACGTGTTTTCAGAACCACAGGAATTTAATGTAAAGATTCGGCCAGATAAATGTGAATATTTGAAACCGGAGTTCAATAATTTGTGACATACTGTTACGGCTCAAAGTATTAAACTGGAAGAAGAGAACATTCAGCAGGTCCTAAAATGTCCAATTCTAAAGAATGATAAAGAAGTAATGTTTTCTTTTTCTTCTTTGTTTGTTTGTTGTGTTTAGATGGTTATTGCAGAACATTTATTGATTATTTCAGCGCATCGGCTAGACACTTACCGAATTTGTTTTGGGAAGAGAAGTCCATGGGTATAGGGAGCTTCTGAGCAAAGTTGTTTTAAAATGCCTAAATCAAAACTTGTTAGTAGACCCTTGTACTTATTTTACACAGGCTATCATTGATATTAAAGGCATCAGCCTTTCTGTCATTTTGAGCCAAGGGCCAGTAGGGAATAATACCTATTTCTTACAACATTGGGGAATTAAATTCCATGAAACGTAATTACTCAGCTAGAGAAGAACAAACCCTGTCTATAGTATGGCAATGCAATCATATTCGTCCATACTTAATTGGGAGATATTTTAAGATTATAACTGAAGTGTCTCGTCTAGATATGTAATGTAAGGTCGTTAATTCGAGTTTGGTTAAGTGGAACCTGTTCTAGAAGAATATGGTTACGAGGATGTCGAACTTAAACATTGTAACGCTGACGCTTTATTAGACATCCTTTAGCTTGCTTACATATCAATTCTAAGAATTTTAATATAATTAAAAATCCATGATTCCATGAGGTCACTAGGGAACAACAATACCTATCATTAGAACCCGAAAAGTTATACAGCTAGTGGGAAGGAATAAAAAACAACATAACTACCTAATACCTATCTGTTAAAAGCAGAAATAAATGCAGAGTGCATTAACGCAAAAGCGTAAGATAACAGCGAGCGGGATGGCTCAAGCGGTAACGTCCGCGACCCGCATTCGGGAGGTCGTGGTTTCCAGACCTTCCTGACCCATGAGCTTTTCGGAGGTTTCCCCGGGCGAATGCTAGGAATTATATCCTCCGGATTTCCTGTCCTTGGATTTCGTTACATACATCATTTCATTCCATCCTCCATTCCGCTCGGTTTTTTCAGTGTTGGATGCGTCGGCAAGCGTCGCGGCAGCAGCACTACAGGGGAAACAAATGCACTCTGGAACTCTCGTCCCCTGAATTGGAAGACGAGCCACTGGTTTCCGGGAGCACCGTGGGATGGTACAAGCCCGAGGTGAGGAGGGGAGCTAAGCCAGCCTTCGCCGGAGTACTTCTAACTGGGAAAATCCTTCCACCTGCTGTGTCGTGGCAACGTTTCGCCCACCCTCACAATCCATTCAAATCATCCATCCTCCTGTTGTTGCCCCGTCAGGGCATAGGCACAAAAGATCGCCTTTCGCTTAAGGTGCTAATTCCCTCTCCAGCAGTTGTCATTAGGTCACCTCGGAAGAACCGTGAGACAAAAGACATTTATACATAGTAGGTCCTTCACCTCTTACAGAGCGTAAAAATAAATGATACATGTATACATGTATACCGGATGGAAGGGAAGTCTTTACATTCATTTAAACCAGTGGTACATCTCGATATTTGGAACACATTTTGTAACTTACGTTTTTGTCTCTGGCCATTTCCTGCGGAGGTATTTTAGTTCTCTCGTAAACAAGCTGGCAACACTGCAGATTGTGTGGGTGTCACTTTCACTAGCTCAGTACGTAAGCAAACACAGTAACGGTGCTTTTTGAGAACACAAATACCCTGACTTGTCCTTCTATGTTTACTGTGACAGTGTAGACCAATTACAATCGTTAGCTCCCAAAACATTAAAACAAAAGCGAAAGTGCACGACCTGTTTGCATCCACAAACCAGCTCAATCCCCTAACCAACCTCAACGCAACATTTTCAACTTCCTGCAGGTGTGAAAAAGCTGCTTGGAGTATTCCTTCACGTCTTTTAAGTGATTAATTATTTCGAAGCCCTGTGTGATGTCGCATAATTACTATCGAATATATGTCAGAAATAAGTTAATCTACGCATCTTACAAGTAACAAACTGTCATATTCGTACATACTTGTGGAACTACGCGTCCAAGTTTATTTATTTATTTATTTATTTATTTTTATTTTATTTTATTTTTTTTTTTTTCGAAATCGGCTGATCAAAGAACAAAATGCCACTAGGCTTTCTTTGTTTGTAATGCTTCTATGAAGTACATAAAACCCCTAGCGCAACAGGTCATGAAGGGCCAAGGTTTGCCGCCCAGCCTTGTGTCCCCCCTCTACCCACTAAAGGCACCATTGGTGGGGTGCAGTACTGGAGGGTGGAACCTGGTCGGCGCCCCGCGCTCACAGCCAGTTATACGGCCTTCTCAACCTGGGGCCGCTACTTCTCCATCAAGTAGCTCCTCAATTGGTCCCCCCGGGATTAAATGAGGCTGAGTGCACCCCGTGCCAGACCTCCCAGAGGGGATAAATTCCCCATGCTGGTACCAGGGACCGAACCCGGGTCCTCCGTGCCAGAGGCAAGGGCGCTACCAACTGATCTACGGAGGCTCTATGAAGCACACATTAGACGGAATGTAATGACTTCCCTTCCATCCTGCGTGTCCCTAAAACACCGTCAACGCTTAGTATGTTGTGCAGGATGGCAAACTAATTGATTTTCAGATAGAAACCCTTGTCCGGTTATGTACGGTTTGGACGCTGGGGTGCGTCGAAGTTTGAGAACGAATGGTTGTGACAATTTGTTAAAATTCGTTTTGTTACCTTAATACGCAATATATGCAACTCTTTAGCCATCTGTGTACTGGGATGAACGAACTGAGCATAATAACATGCGCTAAATTCTTCCATAGAGTCCTTGGTGCATATCCTATTGCGCCACCTGTGTAGTTTCCAGTACAGTAACCTTTCTTAACAGCAGTGCGGCATGTACCAGTACGCAGCTGCTGAAATGGCCAACTTGAGCACATTTTGATGTTAATCTGTGCAATAATCTCAACATTGCATATGCAAATCGATGGATTGGTAGAGGTGGACCAGTTCCATGGCCAGCACGGTCGCCAGGTCTGACAACTCCCGACTATTTTCTGTGAAGTTGTATGAAGAGTATGGTGTATGGCGCTCCTGTAACGTCAGCGGAGGACCTTATGGCTCGAGTCCACGGAGCAATTGAAAATCTTCAGACATTCGCACATATTGGGTGATGTGCATGAGGCTCACCACCGCCGATATAGGCTCTGCAATGATGTGGTAAGTACACAGTTCGAAGCCTGTTTCTAATGTAGACAGCTCGATGTTGGGTTTATTGGCGAAATGTGAACGTACACCCATCTCACACTTCGATGCTCTCCAGCGTCCAAACCGTGCATTTCCGGACAGGAGTTCCTATTTGAAAATCGATCAGTTTGCCGTCCCATACGACTTATTAAGCGTTGTCGGTGTTTTCTTTTTGGGACAACCTATATATATATATATATATATATATATATATATATATATATATATATATATATATATATATTAGGGTGGTTCTTATATGAGGGATTACATAAAATATATAGTGTGTTTTTGCGGACACACTCCTATTTTTTTTTACTTATGACATGTTTTGTTAATATGCCAAAATTAATTAATATTTACCCGTGCCACAATGGACTTAAGTATCTAAACAAACATAACTACTGAAAGAGTGCTTGTATTTTTCTAATGACGTAAGCAACTGAAACCAACCTATACATCTTTTGCAAATATGCTTAGTATATTTAAATGAAAGAAATATAAGTATTAATATGTAATAGAACATACAAAATGTGTGAATGCAGCTTAAATCAATACTAGTTTTAACACGATTTACTTTTCAGTGTTTCTTTTTTACAGTCTGGGTATTGCCTTCGCTGATCTTGCACACATCGCAAAGTGAATTGTTTTTGTTTTTCATTGGCCTCTAATAGTCTACTGAATTCTTGTATTCCTCTTTCTACCATATCATTTACCACCTTAAGATTTTTTAGAGTCTCTTTGGCGCTGAGATGGGAAGTGTTTGAATTCCAAGAAATTGGACCCTTATTTAGAAAATCTAAATCTGTGCTTAATTTCTTCAACACGTCCAAACTCTTGACTGAAATGAACTTATCAGTTTGTTCTCTGAGATAATATAGAGATTCAAAGCTCGTTCTGTTAGTAAATATGTTTATGTGTACTCAATAGCCTAAGCATGCATGCTAAATTTAAATTAACAGAAGTATAATAGACCAGAAAGGAAACGTATCCTAAAGCTTTGTAGCTGCAATAGGTAAAACAGTGTACCTCCTTTCGGTCCCTAAGGTTTCGATTTCTAAGCATATCTGTTTTTTTTCTTTTTTTCTTGTCTTACCTACTTAAAGTTTTCATCAAACAGTGATAACATACGAATCTCTCCATTTAAATACCATAAGTGCTGATGAAATTCTTTAGCGCGTTCGAACAAACACTTGCATTTACTTTTTCGTACAGTTTTAGTTCTTTTAAATGGCAACAACTCATTGCACATGCACTGAATGCGGATGACCATTCTACATTTTCTTTCACCACAAACATCCAATTTGCTAACTGTGAGAGACAGCTGCAAACGAAAGAGGAACATCTTCAATGGATAAATTCTTTTGGCCACCCACCTTGCATAATGTAAAGCTCCAGACGGGCTTACTTTTAGATTGAAGTACATAGTTGTTCCCAGAAACATGATACACAAATTATTGAGTTCAGGTAATCATTCTCAGGTGTTTTTAGTAGTTTTCGGAATAAATTAATTGCACCAGTCACCCACTTCAGTTGTTCCTCAGACGAATCATTAGTAATTTCCAAAAAAATGAACTGTTATCATCTTTCATCTCCTTTACCTCGTCTTTATAACTCTAGTCCTCGCTCTTTTCTCTTTTTCCGCCAATTTCCAGTCAACACCTCCAAGATAACCTCTACGGCCTGGCTCTTGTTGATACAATAGAAAGAGTTTATCCTCTTTTACTTTTAACATGTTGAAATCATTAGCATGGGCAACACCCAACAAATCATTTAGAGTCGAAGAAAACTTACCCTCTCGCTCTTTGTGAGTGTTTGTCTTTTTATGAGTACTTTGTTTTGCAGAATGCACCACTCTAAATACAGGTATGTAAGTATCTTTGTGCAGTGAGATAAAGCTCTTGTGGAAATCCTAGCCTTTTCCAAAAATATTACGCACACACGTGTAATTAAATTAGCAATTTTACTGATAGTCAGTTCCACTTTGCATACGCTATAAAACAAGACTGATATAACCTGTTGATTATATGGTAATTTATTTCCACCTATCTGGTACGTAACTTCACATAGTACATATATGTGTCAGTACTTCTTAATCCACCGGCTATGATCTACATAAACATCTATGACATTACCCAAAGCAAACCGAGGCTCAGCTGAAGGTGGACAGTATGACAGCAGTCGAGCACAGGCATATACAGGGCGGGTTTTCTCCGGGTACTCCGGTTTACCCCGCCATCTCATTCCACCGGTGCTCCATCTTCATGCATCATCAGTGTCACCGCCTGCGGTGCCGTAGTAGTAAAAGCGGGCGTTAAACACTAGAACAACAACAACAGGCATATACAGGAATAAGCAAAATGAGGTAACTTCTCCGCCATGGCGGCACGGGTTCCTCTTGTTTGATTTCAACAAAATAGGTATCAAAATTCTTCTTAAAAGAAAAGGAAAAAACTACGGGGGGTGCGTGAAGAAATGCGAAATTAACTTTAACAGCGAATTTCTCATGTTGTAAACAACATGAAAGTGTAATACCAAAATGTTGGAAAATTTATAGTTTTTTAGAAAAAAAAAATATTTTTATCAAAAAAATTTATCATCACCTGGCTGAAAAATTATTCATTGTAGGTTCTTGATTTATAGTTATATTCATAGAAAATTGAATCAGCAACAACGTTTTCCGTTGGAGTTTTTCAATAGATTCAACGGTTTTTGTGTACATTAAATTCAAAGATCACACAATTTATTGCAACAGAAGGCAAGAAAGAAAGAAAGAAAGAGAGAAACACAGAGAGAAAGGGAGGAAGGGAGGAAGGGAGGAAGGAAGGAAGGAGGGAGGGAAGGAGGGAGGGAAGGAGGGAAGGAGGGAGGGAGGGAGGAAGGAAGGCAGGAAGGAAGGAAGGAAGGAAGGAAGGGAGGGAGGGATGGAGGGAGGGAGGAAGGAAGGAAGAAAGAAAGAAAGAAAGAGACAGACAAACGGACAGACAAACTAAAAACAGTCAAGTAAACAAACAAGGAAACAAACAAGCAAACGAGCAAACGAACCAAAAAATAAATAAATAAATAAATAAATAAATAAATAAATAAATAAATAAATAAATAAATAAATAAATAAATAAATAAATAAATAAATAAATAAATAAATAAATAAATAAATAAATAAATAAATAAATAAATAAATAAATAAATAAATAAATAAATAAATAAATAAATAAATAAATAAATAAATAAATAAATAAATAAATAAATAAATAAATAAATAAATAAATAAATAAATAAATAAATAAATAAATAAATAAATAAATAAATAAATAAATAAATAAATAAATAAATAAATAAATAAATAAATAAATAAATAAATAAATAAATAAATAAATAAATAAATAAATAAATAAATAAATAAATAAATAAATAAATAAATAAATAAATAAATAAATAAATAAATAAATAAATAAATAAATAAATAAATAAATAAATAAATAAATAAATAAATAAATAAATAAATAAATAAATAAATAAATAAATAAATAAATAAATAAATAAATAAATAAATAAATAAATAAATAAATAAATAAATAAATAAATAAATAAATAAATAAATAAATAAATAAATAAATAAATAAATAAATAAATAAATAAATAAATAAATAAATAAATAAATAAATAAATAAATAAATAAATAAATAAATAAATAAATAAATAAATAAATAAATAAATAAATAAATAAATAAATAAATAAATAAATAAATAAATAAATAAATAAATAAATAAATAAATAAATAAATAAATAAATAAATAAATAAATAAATAAATAAATAAATAAATAAATAAATAAATAAATAAATAAATAAATAAATAAATAAATAAATAAATAAATAAATAAATAAATAAATAAATAAATAAATAAATAAATAAATAAATAAATAAATAAATAAATAAATAAATAAATAAATAAATAAATAAATAAATAAATAAATAAATAAATAAATAAATAAATAAATAAATAAATAAATAAATAAATAAATAAATAAATAAATAAATAAATAAATAAATAAATAAATAAATAAATAAATAAATAAATAAATAAATAAATAAATAAATAAATAAATAAATAAATAAATAAATAAATAAATAAATAAATAAATGATTGAGTAAAGAAAGAAGGAAAGATAGAGAGAAAGAGGGGAGGAAAAGCGAGGGAAGGAAGGGAAGCGAGGGAGTGAGGAAGGGAGGATTGGAGGAAGGGTGGAAGGAAGGGAAAAAGTGTGGAAGAGAGGAGGGAAGAAGGAGTCAAGGAAGGAAGGAAGGGTAGGGAGGGAGAGAGGAAGGGAAGATGGGAGGAGGGGTGGAAGGAAGGAAGGGAAAAAGTGTGGAAGGGAGGAGGGAGGAAGGAGGGAAGGAAAGAAGGAGGGACGGAAGAAAGGAAGAAAGAAATGAACAAAAATAAAACACCACGCACATTGCTATGCTAGGAAAGATGCTTGGAATTGATACTTTTGAACAAGTTGTTTGTGTAGGAAGAACACTTCCGATACGATGGCTGGACATTCTTTCATGCCACCAGATCGGGTGTTTGGCTTAATTGAAAAAGACCTGAAAATATATTGTCCTTCAGGTGGAAGAAGATGATGTTATCCAATGCCGTGGAACAGTATTCATATTGCTGATCACCATTGGAAATCTGCAACTGCAAAGGTGCTTAGAAAGGTGGGCAATGGCATTTAAGTTTTGCCCAGGGAAGAAAGTAAGAGAAACATAAACGATGTTGAGATTGAAGGCGATTGTTTTATCAAAATGCAGTTTGTAGTGCTAATCTGATCTAAGCATGACGCACATTAGATCAGGAAACTTAGAGACAAGTACTTCCGCCAAGGTAGGTGATGGATCAAAGCGTTTAGGAGATGAATGGAGCAACAGTGAGCTGGTTCAATTTTATTCTGCTTTAGAAAACCTAGAAAATCTAGGATCTCAGATGGAAGAAAATAAAGACGAGGTAGTTCAAGGGGAAGAAATAGATACAAATATAGTGTGAAATGAGAGAAAAATTGAAAAAAATTGAAAAATCTAACAGTCATATTTTTAATAATGCTTCTTGATTTGTATTACATTCAAGTGCCACTTGTTTTTGTTGGATATTGAAAGTAATGTTTCGGACAATTTAATTCATAAAAATTTATTCTTATATTACGCGGATAACAGAACCTCGTTTAGTGTTGCACATAGTTTTAAATATTTCATTCCTTAGTTTCACAAACCACTAAGTCCCAATTTTGTCATCAAACCCCACCACATCCTATTTTCCTGAAATTTATTTCTGAGATATTTAAAAAACCGTATTCCAGAAGTGCTTTATATTCCAAAATTTCATGTTAAATAACTCATTTAACATTTTAGCATTGAAGTTAAGTTACTTTGTATAATTGTGTGTGCTGGGCAGTGTTTGCGATTATCTAACGTATTTGGTTTCGTTTGATACTAGGGTCCTCATATATTACCTTTATAAACATGACAAGATATAATACCCAACTTTAAAATAAATTTGTTTTGTAAGGATTGGCATAATATTTAATGTGATTCATGAAAAAAGTAAAAAGGTAACAGTTAAACAGCGTTAAACATTACGTTTATAAACTTGAGAAGTTATCATGCCCAATTTTAAAATAAATTTGTTTTAAAAATTGGTCAGACATTTTGTTACTAGTGTCAGTCTGAAAGTGGAGGAAATAGAGCAATTGACTTAAAAAGAAAGAAAGAATGTCATCAACACTATTCCATGGTAGCTTCCTCTTGGCGAGCAGTAGCAACCACTGCAATACGTTTTATTATGTGAATAATATACTGCCCTTTGGGCATGGATGCCTTAGCGATACAGTAAAGAGGTGGTGTGTTAAAGTGAATAATTGTTGTTGCCGAGCGATATACTCACTAGATTAAGATGATGCAGGTGATTAAGTTATTGTGGATGGGACTAAACTGGAGTCTTCTGCCTTGACTAGCACTAAGACAACCTCCCTAATAGACTTAGATACCATAGCAACCAGGACAGGAAAGATGAGGATTCTGAGCTAAGAGGTCCAAGCCAGGGATTAAAACTTTGTTTCAAAGGAGGGTAATGTGGAGCAAGTTTGAAATCATTTCGTTACGCATGTCTCGTGTATCTCAAAAGCATTATCCCAAATCATTTGAACTCTTAGTAATGTAAACCCCGCGCGACAGCCCACGAAGGGCCAAGGCCTACCACCCAGCCGCTGCGTCCCCCACCTCTGACCACTACAGGCGTCATTGGTGAGGTGCAGTACTGGAGGGTGGGACGTGGTCAGCGCCCCGAGCCCTCCCGGCCAGTTATGCGGTTTTCTAGACCTGGGGCAGCTACTTCTTCATCAAGTAGCTCCTCAATTGGTCCCCCCGGGACCTAACGAGGCTGAGTGCACCCCGTGCCAGACCTCCCAGAGGGGATAAAATCCCCCTGCTGGTACCGGGGATCGAACCCGGGTCCTCCGCGCCAGAGGCAAGCGTTGAACTCTTAGTACTCGGGGTCATTTTCTATGCAATTAGATAAGAAATCTATGCCAGATAAAACAACTAAAGCAGTTACCAAATTGTGAAGCCCCCTGCCGTCTGTATTGTTACAGAAGAACTGGACCGGCTGCATGTAGTGGGAATGGTAGAGGTAGCCTTATTAACAAGGTCATCTAACTTCAGAGAATTTTGACGAAAATATTTGTGCATCTATTCACTCCAAATGACTGACATTGAAATGTCCTAATTTTTTAATGCGGACTTCAACATTGTTTTCAGTACCACAGGCAGATGTTATTTTCACTCAACTGGTTCTACGAAAGTTACCATACTCAATGTCATTTTGGGTTATCTGCTTCAAGTGTAACAGAACTAATTAGCAGTATTTGTGAAGTCCGAGGTTCGGTTCCTATCGATAGCACATTCTGCTCTGGGGTGTTCTCACGGTTTTCACGATTTCATTTCGAAAGGTTCTCTTTCATTTTGTTTCATTACAAGTTTGAAGTGTACTTATAAGTTTGGTGGTGTATGGCTGTGCCAGACAGGTTGTGCAGATGCCCAATTCAAAGGCAATAGTACCCTTGATGGGCACTAGAGCGCTCTTTGGTTGACAGGTCATTCGTCGCCCTCTCTGGAAGCTCCGCGTGTCTGTGGCCTGCCCGCCTATGCAGTATAGGCTTCCGTGCTTTATTCACTTCATCGCTTCCGAATGTGGGTAGTAGCCGCAATAGGTTTCTCGCTGGTTGCAGTGCACGAGGTATCCCCTCCGCTGTATGTCCTATACTCGGGTCTATCTACCTGGCAAACATCTTAGTATTCTTGTGATATAATTTAGCACTGAGTGCTTCAAATATTACTCAACCTTTTCTACCTGTAATGTATTTACTAATGATGTAGCATTTTTTCATAAGTACCTTATTTCTCTATTCATTATCATCACTAGTTTGTAAGAATGATGCAACTGAATTCAATCATCCGCTCTGGTAAGTCAGCCTACTGTGCAAATTGAGGAGCGTTTTTTCAAAACTCGATAGATGCACAAAATACGTTTCTGAGAAAAACGGGTTTTTCTATTTATTGGCAATACTAATTGGTTAGCACAGCAACTATATTAATCATTCAATTCTTCTTCCTGGTTCTGTCTCATTGAATATGAAAAGAAACAAATAGCACAGTTTAAGAAGTGCAAATTTGGGGTTTGAAAATACGGAGTTTTTCAAAAGCCGATAGATGCTGATTAACTTTTCTGCGTGAGCGAGAAACTAAGACATGAAATTTCGTTATTTTTGTCATTTATTGTTTCTGTTGCTTTTTATTTATGCATTTACTATATTTTTATTTATTTTCACCTCTTTATAATACATAATGTACTGTACAACCAACATATTAGTGTTTATAAGGATTATTTTATTAGGTATAAACTTGGAACCGAAGTACTGCTACATTCACAATAACAATATATTTTCTTTTATTTATAAAACATACGTATTGAATACACAAAAATAAATTTCAAACAATATTAATAAGTAAGCTTTCACCTTTATTAGCGCTTGTGCAGTCTGTACATGGTTCTTAGTTCGTTTCTCTTTTCCACATCTGCCTCTGTCTTAATCTTCATCAGTCCCCTGAGCATGTGTCAGTATGTGGTGTACGGAATGAAAGATTGAAGAAGTTGTAAAATATGTTTTTATATTTTGACAATGAGCAGATTGGTATATTTCTTAATCTTCTTTCGTTGCAGAAGTTGGTCCACATTTTTCTGATATTAAGTTCTGGAGGTAAATATCCTCCAATTGATTTTGCTCTTCCATAGTGACTTTGTCTACATCTGTACTTCTTAATGTCTTACTTTATAGCAGCAGTAATGCCCTTCTATAATATTCCTGTTCGGTCACCTCCTCTGGTTTCCTTTGGGGCATTCCCAGATAAGTGAAATGATCTAGCCAGGAGAAATAATCTAACTTTTGACACTCCTGTGATTCCTTGGAAGCTTTAGTTTTAGGATTTCGTGGAGTGCACTCGAACATTTAATTGCTGGAGTATGAGCTTTCCTTGACTTGCATTTTGATTTCCTTTCCTTGAGGTTGCAATTAATACCTCCCGCGCATTCTACGATTAATACAGTTTCACAATCTGAGTTCCTGTCCATTGTGCATAGTACAGTGCAGTCTCAACTAAGAATAAAAATGTCATGTAAGTATAACAAAGCTTGTAGATGCACCTGCCTGCTTGGAAGGGGTCCCGGGTTCGATTCCCGGCGGGGCGGGGGGTAGGAATTTTTCTCCAGCCAAGATTATTCTTCATCCTTCCCTGAGTCTGGAAGTATGAATGAAAGTGTGAAAATATGTGAATTCAACGTATAAAAACCCCCAAAGAACGAAAAACCCACTATTAAATGAGTAACACCATTGCCAATAGCCAAGGCCACCGATATGATCTCTGCAGTTAAAGACGGGATATAAATGGAACAAAAAGCTTGCAGAAATGAATGTGAAATCCAAGCCCACAACCTGAGTTCGCAGTTATTTCCAACGAAACAGCAGTGCACAAAGCTTGCAGAAATGATTGAGGATTCCAAGAATCGTAACAGTGAGATGGCAGTCAATGCCAACATGCGTTTCATAGAATTCAGGTTGCTACACTTTGGATTATAAAATCATAAAATTGAATCTATCGACCTTTGCTTTAACTGAGCAAGTGCATCTATCGAGTTTTGAAAAAAACTGTTAATATTCCCTACCTCCTACAAAGGACAAGAATCGAATTTTGCAAAATCTGATTTCACAGAACGATGCAGAAGGTGAAAATTATGCCGATACTATATATAACGCAATTTCGTAAAATTTTGCATCTATCGAGTTTTGAAAAAACGCTCCTCAATTGTTATACTCACATTTCACACTACCATATACCAGTGGTCGGCAAAACTGTACCGGCTAATGATATGACGTAATACCACCGTAAGGGGCAAAGCAATACCTAGCCCTCCTTCCGTCAACTAACATCCGTTCAAACGTACAAGCAGTGGTGTACACCTCATGGATGCGACATAGTTCTTTCAAAACAACGAAAACGCAAGGTAACCTTCTCATTCCAAGCGGATTGGGAAGAACAATATTTTTGCTGCACTATGGGCAAGAATGTGAAACGTCTGTTATATTCGAAAGTTTTGATTTCTATTTACAATTCAAACATTATAGGACATTCGAACGTTATCACAAAGAACACAAGCAAGTCACAGGTGGGAAATGTTAAGGCATTTTAAAAGAATAATATAAAACAAACATTTCTCTGTAAATATAATCATAACCTTTAAATGTTTACTGAAGCTTCGTAACTTAGTGAAGAAGTGGATTAGAAAGTACGGTAATTTTAAAAAATATAAAACATTAAAGGTTAGTGTGTAAAACCACAACTAGAAAGTAAAATTGGTTTAGATGCATTTAGAGAACTTGATATGGCAAGATTTCCGTCTCTCCACACATTTGAAGCATAAGTTGGTACTATGTTCGGCTCTACATAAAGTGCGAGCTGTTGTTTTCTAAACTGAAATTGTAAAATCTAAATTCCTACCGGGATTGACTGATGAAAACCTACATGCTCTGTTGTACGTCAGTATTTGTGAAGTAATGTTGGAATGCGAAACTATAATGCTCCAGATGTAGTAAAGAATAAATTAATGAAAGCTAACTGTTAAAGCCCTCTCAATCTGTATATACGTGTTAAGTATATATAAAATCAAACACGTATTAGAAAAGTTGCTTTACCACGCCACTGCGACTTTCAAGCCTCTCCATCAAAGCATGGCATGTGTCATGTGCTTGCAGGGTTGCGTTTCGTGACGTCACCATCCGTGCAATCGGGATGACCAATTTGCCCACTCCTGCCATAAACCCGGCCCAATCATCCTACTGCATTTTTCTCTGAAGTTTTGTCACTCCGGAACTCCAGATTTCTAATTGGATTCGTAATGTTTAGATTTTCATTTAAATCTGTAATCAATTGTTTTCAATAAAACGCAGACGTTAATGCACCAATTACATTTTGCAAACAGCGTTTTCGTAATAATGCTTGATCCGCATTTCACCTGTACGTAAACAGGCATTACGTTATGATCGATGTTATTAATAGCTTGTAACGTTAAGTTGGAAATTGTGAAGGCAATCTACCGTGCAGAAAATACTGCCTTAAGCAGGGTCAGCAGCTGTGTGGGGGTTGGCGCTAACATAGGCATCGCAATATGCTATGCTCTTGATGCTGGCGAAATGTTGCAACACTTCAACTGGAAACAATCAACTCGTCATGTGCTCCTATCACATCATTTATTTGTTGATGCTCTGCAATATAAGTGACAGTCACATCTCACCACTCAATGATTATGCTATTTAGCCGCTAGAAACCACGATTTTCACCAAGGCAGATGGCTCGCAGTCGGAGGATCCCGGGTTCGATTCCCATTGGGCAGGCCTTGGAAGTTTTGCTGGTTTTTCCAAGAGGGTAGGCAAACGCTAGCTGTATTACATTGTGACACCGGGTGAGGTGCAAAACAAAGGACTGTCGGGGCTAAGCTACTTCACACCACACACCAGGCCGGCGAGAGAACCAAGGCGTTCAAGGTCAGGCTGCCTCAGGTGACTGTGTTTACCTGACTAACAACAATCAGGGTGGCAAAACCAAAAGGAGTTTCCTCCGAAACCTTCGAAACAGCTCTGGCTACGTCATAGCCGGCGTATTTGAAGGAGTTTGCGAAAGGTCCGTGAGACGTCATCCCCTATACATAAGGAAACAGCTGGTCGGAGAGTTAGAGTCACGGTTATGGATCTGTCAGTGTGTCAGTGGTACGATCGTCGTGAGGAAGATTTAACAAGCGTCGTCGCAGTTAGTGCATGAGAGACAGAGAAAGTGAAGGAAGACACTGAAAGGACTGTCAGGGACTGCCAAGGAAGCAAATAGCCGTGTGTTGCGATATTACGAAAGAATGTAGACTGTGCTAACGGAAAGGAAAAAAATACTGCTTGCTTGTGCAAAAGTTTAGAACACATTAAAGTGATAGAAAAGTAACCGGACTTGATTTTACCATTTTGTCAGAATATTATACTACAAATTTTGCTATCTCTTCTCTGCTCACATTCCATTTGTCAGGACATTGGTGTATGCTGCATGCGGTGAGTGGATGTTCTTTTAAGAAGAGAATTGGTCTTCCCTGGCACAGAAGCTAATAGCCAAAGCTGTCCGTCCAGATTTCGGGCAATGGGCCATCGAATTAGCAACCTGGAAACATTGGGACCACGCTGCTTTGCGCCCTGTTGTCATCAGATTTGACCACACTTCATACTCTCTTCCCTTAGCTTTTCCTCCCGGAGGTTTAACGGGCGCAATAGACCTATCCTTGGCCACAGAGTTGAAATTCCCCTCCGCTCTTACCTCTATTATCTGCCATGACTTTCACAAACGCTTGAAATGAATAACTGGATAGGTGTCGTTGAGGGAGCGCGTGATATAATGGAGTAGACTCAACTCACCAAGCGGTAGAGGACTTGCAAACTTTATTTTGACTGGAAAGAGGTAGAATGAGACTGAAAACTCCAATATCGTAGCCGGGATTTGAACCACAGATCTTCCGGTCTTCGTCCATCTGCTGTAACCCCTGAGTTACCTTGGCCAACGTGCCGACTCGACATTCATTTCTCACAATTTCCCGGCAAACCACAAGGAGATCTCAAATTCATATGAGATAACATCCTAATGGCGACTTACTATGCTGTAAGTACCTAAGTCTTGGACTTGATAGTTTAACCAACTATAAGGTAATTGATTGTTTAGGCTAAGTGTTTAATTAGCCATTCGATTTCCGAAAGGTAAGTTTCCGAACATGGTAGAATGCTCAGCGTACGTTAATATTCTGCGTATCCCTCCGTGTGTCTGCCGTAAAGCGCGGTAATGAGGGGTTTCTGTTCGGAGTTAATGTGTTTATAGAGTGTTGTGTTAGCTATTTCTAGGTTTTGTGGTTGCTATTGCTTGGTTATGATGTGGGCGGGGTATCCTATACTTTATCTCGCGTCTTGCGTTCGCAGATGCTATTCAAGCTGATGTTCTTTGTCTAACTAGGTCGTTGATATTTTGAAAGTTTGAGAGATCGACTAACAGTTGTGTCCACTGCCACTTCCATCTAGCAGAATTTTTAGTTGCGCTGCAAGTGCTTTCAGATCTGTTGGGGGCTTTGTGTGGTTTTGTTTAGGCATATGTACCGGACTGCCTTAGTAATTGCAAACTAAGTTGTATTTTTGAACTGCGTTACAGTTGAATTTAGGCCCTCCTTGGAGTTTATCAGGATAGGGGAAAGGTTTTCGTTTATTGGGCGTTTAAAATGTTCCCAGGTTGCTTTCGTGTAGTTCATGTAGGTAAGTGTATGCACCTTTTTTCTTTCGTTTTTCATGAGGGCGGTTCTACATCCGCCCCCCGCCCCTCCCTCGGTGGCGATCACCACCATGAGCTACATTGCCTCTCCATGCATGCTCCTTCATGCTTTAACACCATAGGTAGGTATATTGTGAGTTTTCTGTCAACTCTCTCCCAGTATGGCAAAAAGATAATATTTGAACTAAAGAGACTTTTAGATCTATAAACACTGAAATAATCTAGAACTACGAAAATTATATTTGGCAAATTTAAATATTCGAAATACAAGCTGGCGTAGCTACTG
This sequence comes from Tenodera sinensis, assembly GCA_030765045.1. Taxonomy (NCBI): domain Eukaryota; kingdom Metazoa; phylum Arthropoda; class Insecta; order Mantodea; family Mantidae; genus Tenodera; species Tenodera sinensis. Next base: position 146,180 of record JAUKNM010000147.1, read on the forward strand.
TTTGACTACATTTGAAAGTATTTATGCCCAGATGTGTATCACTTTAGGCACAAAGTACTTTAAGACCTGCTTTATTGGCACAATTGACGGAGTTTACAAAAATTCAAAGGGAGTACAGAAGTGCGTTATATGCATTTGTCCATGAGCAAACCGCTTTGTTTATTATCCCCTCAAACAAAGTGCACATTTTGGAGAGAACTTAACAGTCTCCGAACAATATTGAGCAAGAAGTTATCAGTCCCTCTTCATACTCTTCCTATACTCCTCCTCCTTCTCCTCCTTCTCCTCCTCCTCCTCTTCTTCTCTTCTGCTTCTTCTTCTGGTTTAGTACATTCAGTACTCCGAAGTTCCTTGGCAGGAAATCACAGGAAAATACTTACATGGGAAAATAGTTAATCTACTACAAAAGGAAAGACGATGACAACATTCAAAGTTATAAAGGGAATAAAGGAAAGAGTTTCCAGCTCAAGATAAATAGTTTTCAATTCATTAAAATGAGAGAAATTAATTCTCATGTTCTTAAAGAATGCGACATATCAGGAGACAGAACTATTTCGTTAAATACATCCTTATCTTTGTTGTGGTTATATGCAAATGCTTCGCTGAAGGCTTTCTAGTTAAATAATTAATGATCAACCTGGGGTGGATAGCTGTGCTTCTGGCAAGCTGTGGAAACAACTGACCGCAAAATAATTTGCCTGAAAACAAACGTCGCACGCATAGTCTAAATAGCCCCATCCTGCTACGAGTAACCTTGTGCAACCAGTGCAGATATTCCACCATAGCCACACACGTGCAATTATTTCAATAAAAGAGCTGCTCGGTTTTTGTAAGGAGCTATTTGTGGTTAAATGATTGAACTTTCTGGATACCTGCAGGCAAACACGATACCATTAATATATCTCACGATGCTAACCTGTAGGATCACTATATTGTATTTTGACCTCCTGCTAGCCGTCATCGTCATCGTCATCATCATCGTAGTCGTCGTACGGATCCTCCTCCTCCTCCTCCTCCTCCTCCTCCTCCTTCTTGTTCTTGTTCTTCTGTTCCAATAGCAGAGCGCCATCGTCTCTAAGACTTCGGGTTTTAAGGTAAATATCTGTTTAATAAGAAATGGAATCATTCTTGCATAGGGTTTTAAATCTTGAAAATCGTATATAGAATGCATTTCTTAGCATCTATAGTGTCCGAAAATGCTCATAAGTGAACATGCTATTTTTTTACCTAGAATTTAACTAACAAAAAACTGTGGCCCTAACTTTTTTAAACTGTAATTTACGTAATTGTTCAAATAAGTGCTTTATATTGCAACTACCAACTATTTTAGATCAAATAAATCTCAGGTTGCTTCTAAGGAAGACACAGAAGAGTAAGTTAGATTAATCAAGTAATATATTTTTTGAGAAGGTACTGAAAACAAATAGAAACATGCTTGTTGTGCATTCAGAAAGTTGAACATCTGCAGTTGGTGACATGTTTTATAAGTCCATAAAATGTCCTGTATAGAGCATAAGAGAGAAAAAATTAAAAATAATCTCTAGTGATTAATGTTATTCTGGGTTATCTGCCCTAGAGGATAAGCTTTCATTTCCAATCCTGTTACGTATAGCAATAACAACAATAATGATGATGATGATGATGACGATGATGATCATAATAATGATGATGGTGATGATGATGATAATAATAATACTCCTACTACTACTACTACTACTACTACTACTACTACTACTACTACTACTACTACTACTACTACTACTACTACTACTACTGCTACTAATGATAATGATAATAATAATAATAATAATAATAATAATAATAATAATAATAATAATAATAATAATAATAATAATAATAATAATAATAATAATAATAATAATAATAATAATAATAATAATAATAATAATAATAATAATAATAATAATAATAATAATAATAATAATAATAATAATAATAATAATAATAATAATAAAATACAACAATAACGTTATTTAGTTATTTATTATGTAATGTTAGATAATATACTGAAGTGAGTTTATTCCCTGGAAAGTAAACTCCCTGTAAGTGAAGTGCAAAATACAAGAACCTTTTCAGTTGTTTATTGTCTATTATCACAGACAACAAACAATAGTTGAACCTGGGAACTACCTCTCATGTCCTGACCGATGGAAGCTCGCTTGCGCCACTCCCGTCAATATGACTGGATCTGCCCCTGTACGTTCTACAACTGTTTTAACACACGAATAGTTGTCTACTTACCCCGATGCCGGATGATATGGGCCACCTGGTATATGCCATTAAATTTCACTGGTGATATTGTGACACTGGGTGACGGCCGAGGCGTACAATAAGGGACGCGCAAATAAACACGTGATTAACAGTAACGAGCGTGGTGCATAAGGGATGACTGGAACATTCGAGAAGTGTCCGGCAGCTTGCGTGTTTGTAGACGTTCGAGGAAGATCCGCGTTACGTCATCCTCACTATATAAGGAGACGGGGCAATGAGTTATAGGAGTTACAGTTATAAACATTAGTCGGTCAGTGTGTCAATGAATGCGAAACAGCTATGTGTGGTGCTGTTGTCGTGAAAGATACGTCGCCGAAGTGAAGAAATCTTAACGAGCGTTGAATGATTGTATAGTCAGAGTTAATGTATTAGAGACAGAGAAAGTGAAGAAGGGCAGTGGGAAGACTGAGTCGAGGTTACGAGAAGAAAACAGTTGTCGAGTTGTAATATCACGAAAGACTGTAGAGTATGTTAACGTCAGTAGAAGAGAACTGTGTACTTGTGCAGAAGTTTTAGAAGAAAATAAAGTGAAAGGAAGAGTTGGACTTAACTTTTGTGGATTTTGTGAGAATACGTTCTGTAAGGTTTACGTTTAAAATAGGTGAGACACCTTTACAAATATCGAATTAGTATAATTTTTTTTTTTTCTATTTAAGCAAATATTACTGCCGTGTACTTTAAAAACAGACAGAAAATAAAGCGATAACTAAAGTGCACGTAAGAATAATTCTGGACGTGTAGAACTGTAATAGAAATTGACAAATGGGGCAGCCTTAGATAATCTTATAAACTTTTACGAAACTTCGTCCCAAACATGAAAATCATTTTTTCGAAATCATAATTATTCTGCCTTTCCTCCGATTATACAAATATTGCAGTAATATTTGCGTTGGATTTGTTACCGACTACCAATCGAGACCGAGGGTTCACCATCTGTGTATGATGACCTCCAAGTTAGTATACCTACTAACCGCTACTTGAGGTGGCAGCTAGTTCAGCCCTAAAAGTAACTAGCTATCCATTAGTTGCTAACCGAAGGTCCTAGTGTGAATAGTTTCCCTAAATCCCAGTTAACCCTTGCATTAACAAGGGGGAGCGGTACTTGGTGCCCATATTTTGTAGTTTTTTTAAGCTTTCGCTTTTAATTTTTTTGTTTAAAGGCATTCAGTTAATAGTTATTGTCAATGACTACTACTGCATTGCTATTTGTTTCAAATTTGTCATTGTTGGTCTTTTTGATACACAATGAAATGTCAAGGTGGTCGTACAGTACTGCCCCGTCGGTATAATGTGATTCATGTAAAAAAGTACAAAGGAATAGTTAAACAGTGTTAAATATTACCTTTATGAACATTACAAGATATAATACCCAATTTTAAAATAAATTTGTTTTAAAAATTACAGAGATATCTTGTTAGCAGTGGTGGTCACCTCCGTTGGTAGTATAAGCTCTATAATAAAGGGTTGACATAATATCTAATGTAATTCATGTAAAATAGAAGAAAATAGTTAAACGGTGTTACATATTACATGTATAAGCATGGGTAAGATATAATATCCCATTTTAAAATAAATTTTGTTTTAAAAAATTGCTCAGACCTTTTGTTTCTCATGGTGATCACAAAGTACCACCCCCCCCCGCCCCCCGCCTGGTAATCTAAGTTATGAAATAAGGTTTGGTAATGCAAAGATTAATAGCTAACCGAAACCTAAAACGGAGATAGCAAGGCAGCGTTTAAAACACTGTGGGTACGTCATGTACGCTAAGCGACCCCCTGTACCATTTCCAGCAAAGGAACTTGCTACGCTTACAAAGTATCAAGCTTATATGTCTAATCCCCTTAATACAGGTAGTGAAGTTGCTTGTGGTCTGCTCATTAAGTACCGGGTGGAAGGTAGTGCTTCCTTAATTCGAATGAATTTAGTCACAATTTAATGTTAAAATATAACGCCAAATTTAATTGCTAAGAGAGACTTAGCAATGTCAGGTTAACATTAAATTGTGGCTTAATTCATTCAAATTGAAATAAAATGGCATTACAGCATTATTTACACAATACTTGCGCGACGGTTAGTGAAATAACACCCATCGCCAAGAAGCTAGATGGCTTCAAACATTTGACGCAAATTATATTTTCGGCGAAACGGTTCTTTATTGACAATAATAGCATTGGACATATTTGTTACCCTCATCCCTGGTTAACGTATGGCCAGAGCAGTGCCTTCCGCCCTGTATAGGAGTGGCGCTTCATAAAGAAGCTATCCAGGATGACAATGCAGACCCAAACCATAAGTTCTACGGTGCTCATGTTTAAAAGAAATGAATTTGAAACGTTGAGAGGTGAGGGAGCACGGTTTTTGATAAGTATGAGAAGAAAGTGTTGTTCAACTTGCATTGCACAAGAGGCTTAATGGACCGTTAACCATGGATGAAATACATGCTGCGGTTTAAAACTTCAGGAATAACTAATCACTAGAAAATAATACAAGCTCGAGTAAAAACCTCACTGAAACATGTTCTTGCAATTTGTGCATGGACGTGGAACTGAAAATGGGGAACGTATTTTCTGTACTTCCGATATGTCATATAATGTTTGTTTTCATTACATTATTGCTTGAAAGCTTAGAAATGAAGTGCATTGTATTCTAGGAATGAATAAGGAAATAAATAGCACGATAGTTTGACTTGGAATAATAGAATGGAGGGGGCATGTAATAAGCGGCCGTACGTGGTGTTTCTTCGGTAATCACAGCTCAATTGCGAATGCTCACCATAAGCTCAATTAACTTGTTAATGCAATTTATACTTTTAAAATGTTTAGATGAAACAGGGTCTTTAATTTACAGCCTATACTGTAGGAGTTTCAAAACTGAAAAGCTTATGCTCTTTATGAATTTGAATTTGCTTGTATGATGTGAAACTTGCCTTGCAGAGTTACCTGAAGTAATGCATAATGAAGACAGAATGAAATACAAGCTTTAAATGAAAAATGGTGAAGGAAACACACTATCCAGTTTAACAACTAAAAATTAGGTAACAACAATGTCGACGTAGTACCAGTCACTGAACTAGTGTGACTGTGTCTGGAAGATTCTTCGTTGTTTTACGCCACATAAATAAATGTCTATCTGTTCCAATACAGCATTTTTTCTGGATAAACGGTGTTACTTAGGCTGAAATCGTTTCTATGTATTTAAAAGTACACATTTTAAACATATGCAACCCATAGATTACAGTCTTATCGGAAAAAGGAAGACTGGCTGCTACAAATTAGATTATTTAAAATGGTCTTAAATATCACCAAGGTTGAAAAAGTCTGGCTTTATAAAACATACAAACACCTCAGTCATCTAACTTAGCAATTAAAAGCAAATTACAGTTTCAAACGAGTGGAGAGCTTCTGCGTAACCTTTCATCTCGGCTTTAAGCCTATAAGCCTACTTACATCCTGTATGTGAAGTGGAAAATATTCTAAGACTATTCTAGTCTATTACCAGGCACTACGCACGCTAGCCTCGCATCCCGCCCGCTTCTCTTACAAGCACAACAAACTGGATTGGGTCACCTGCTATAGCTCAAATAGTTCGGACGCCGTATCCATGAGTTATGTTATTCGCTAGCAAATACGTGTAGTGTTTAGAACAAAAATGACGTAAGTTTGAAATACGTTTCAATTGAAGGCATTTTGTCTACCTTTTTACTTTCTCTACTATAAATAGTAAAGTACAGGAAGTGTTGTATTGCACCCAAAAATGGATGTCGCAATTTCACTAGAAATATATGTTTTGAGTCACTCTGAATTTAAAAAAAAAAAAAAAAAAAAAAAAAAAAAAAAAAAAAAAGCATGTTTATGAAAAGATCGGAAAATTTTGATTTCCTTGAAAATGGCTCTAGCGATTTTTGTTAAAATGAGATATTTTTATGGCAAATGAAATGTATATCTTGAATTCTCTGGTTATAGCCCCTGTAGTCGTATTTACTCTGGATGACTTTTGCATAACAGGTAAACCGTAAGAGATAGATCAAATCTTACTGTACAAAAAATCTTGCTAAAATACACAATTTATGTCCAAATAAATTTTGTTGTAGAGTGAACCATTTCGGAGATGTGCCTTGTTATTTGTGTGACTTTTGGAGAACTTATACTTCTGTCAAATGGAACATCGTTTTTCAACACTTTATGTTAAACGTGCAAAGATAACGGAATTTGGAAGCTTTAAAACATTTGACTATAGCTGAAAACATAAATGTATTCCCATATTCCCCTTGTACCTACAAGGAAATAAGCAGTAAGATAATTTCTGCAAATGTTTATCTCAACTACCACGAAGAAAATCAAAGGAATAAGAGTTTGTAAGAATGGTTAGTACAAGAGTAGAGAAAGTCATATGAGTGCAGCACATAAGATTTTTCAATGATTGTGGTTCTTTGTGTGCATAAATGGGCTAACGGAATTGTCTTAAGACCGAAGTGCTGGTTCTGTTAGATAAAAAGAGAAGCTGGTGCTCGTAGGTTTGGGAGATAATCTGATAACATTCAGCAGTGGTACATTCTGTAAGTCACCTTCCTATTCATTAGGTAGTCCACAATCTGTTACCGGCTAGCATTTAACGCCTGACGATACGCCAACACAGGCATAAATAATAAAATTATAAACCTCTGCAACATTTTAATGAAAATGTATAGCACAAGAAACCTGTGAAAGAGTCAGCGAGCAAGTGAGTAAGTGAGTGAGTGAGTGAGTGTGTGAGTAAGTGAGTGAGTGAGTGAGTAAGTGTGTGAGTGAGTAGATGAGTGAGTGAGTGAGCAGCGAGTGAGTAAGTGAGTGAGTAAGGGAGTAAGTAAGTGAGTGAGTGATTAAGTGTCTGAGTGAGCGAGTAAATGAGTGAGTGAATGAGCGAGTGAGTGAGTGACCGAGTGAGTGAGTGAGTAAGTGAGTGAGGGAGTGAGAGAGCGAGTGAGTGAGTAAGTGGGTGAGTGAGTGAGTGAGCTTGGCCGCGTCATAGCCAGGCAACCGCGTGTGGGTTTACAATTGATTGTAAATATACTTTTTTATCAGGAATCTTGCCTACCTTATCCATACATTCGGTGCTTAAAAGAAAACAAACAAGTGCCAATTGCTCAGATAGTTTATTATTTATTTTTAACAATTCCTTGTCATTAAGGTCTAATCATCCTTCACGTGTGCTTTCAAGCGAGTGATGTTATGAGTACCGGACAGACGTCGCGGACGCTTGGGCAAGGTAACTGCTGTTCTCGGCGCTAGGTGTCGTTTGGGAGCCGCAATCCTCCGTTGGGGGGTACGTCTGTGCTACACGGAGCGCTAGCTCTGTCGGGAGGAAGGGGACGCTGTGCGACATCAGACCTACGGAGTGGGTAGGAGGGGGACGCTGTGCAACATCAGAGACACGGAGTGGGTAGGAGGGGGACGCTGTGTTACTTCAGACCCACGGAGTGTGGAGGAGGGGGACGCTGCGCAACATCAGAGACACGGAGTGGGTAGGAGGGGGACGCTGTGCAACATCAGAGACACGGAGTGTGGAGGAGGGGGACGCTGTGCAACATCAGAGACACGGAGTGTGTAGGAGGGGGACGCTGTGTTACTTCAGACCCACGGAGTGGGTAGGAGGGGGACGCTGTGCGTCATCAGACCCACGGAGTGTGTAGGAGGGGGACGCTGTGTTACTTCAGACCCACGGAGTGGGTAGGAGGGGGACGCTGTGTTACTTCAGACCCACGGAGTGGGTAGGAGGGGAACGCTGTGTTACTTCAGACCCACGGAGTGGGTAGGAGGGGGACGCTGTGTTACTTCAGACCCACGTAGTGGGTAGGAGGGGAACGCTGTACGTCATCAGACCCACGGAGTGTGGAGGAGGGGGACGCTTTGCGTCATCACACCCACGGATTGTGGAGGAGGGGGACGCTGTGTTACATCAGACCCACGGAGTGGGTAGGAGGGGGACGCTGTGTTACTTCAGACCCACGGAGTGGGTAGGAGGGGGACGCTGTGTTACTTCAGACCCACGGAGTGGGTAGGAGGGGGACGCTGTGTTACTTCAGACCCACGGAGTGGGTAGGAGGGGGACGCTGTGCGTCATCAGACCCACGGAGTGTGGAGGAGGGGGACGCTGTGTTACTTCAGACCCACGGAGTGGGTAGGAGGGGGACGCTGTGTTACTTCAGACCCACGGAGTGGGTAGGAGGGGGACGCTGTGTTACTTCAGACCCACGGAGTGGGTAGGAGGGGGACGCTGTGCGTCATCAGACCCACGGAGTGTGGAGGAGGGGGACGCTGTGTTACTTCAGACCCACGGAGTGGGTAGGAGGGGAACGCTGTGCGTCATCAGACCCACGGAGTGTGGAGGAGGGGGACGCTGTGTTACTTCAGACCCACGGAGTGGGTAGGAGGGGGACGCTGTGAGTCATCAGAGCCACGGAGTGTGGAGGAGGGGGACGCTGTGTTACTTCAGACCCACGGAGTGTGGAGGAGGGGAACGCTGTACGTCATCAGACCCACGGAGTGTGTAGGAGAGGGACGCTGTGTTACTTCAGACCCACGGAGTGGGTAGGAGGGGGACGCAGTGCGACATTAGACCCACCTAGTGTGGAGGAGGGGGACGCTGTGTTACATCAGACCCACGGAGTGGGTAGGAGAGGCACGCTGTGTTACATCGAACCCACGGAGTGTGGAGGAGAGGCACGCTGTGCGTCATCGGACCCACGGAGTGTGTAGGAGGGGGACGCTCTGATACTTCGGACCCACGGAGTGTGAAGGAGAGGGACGCTGTGCGTCACCGGACCCACGGAGTATGTAGGAGAGGGACGCTGTGCGTCATCGGACCCACGGAGTGTGTATGAAAGGGACGCTGTGTTACATCAGACCCATGGAGTGTGTAGGAGGGGGACGCTGTAATACATCGGACCCACGGAGTGTGGAGGAAGGGGACGCTGTGTTACATCAGACCCACGGAGTGTTTAGGAGAGTGACGCTCTGCGTCATCGGACCCAAGAAGTGTGGAGGAGAGGGACGCTGTGTTACATCGGACCCACGGAGTGTGTGGGAGAGGGACGCTGTGTTACTTCAGACCCAGGTGGTGTGGAGGAGGGGGACGCTGTGTTACATCAGACCCACGGAGTGGGTAGGAGAGGCACGCTGTGTTACATCGAACCCACGGAGTGTGGAGGAGAGGCACGCTGTGCGTCATCGGACCTAGGGAGTGTGTAGGAGAGGACGCTGTGCGTCAGCGGACCTACGGAGTGTGGAGGAGAGGGAAGCTGTGTGTCATCGGACCTAGGGAGTGTGTAGGAGAGGGACGCTGTGCGTCAGCGGACCCACGGAGTGTGGAGGAGAGGGACGCTGTGCGTCAGCGGACCCACGGAGTGTCTAGGAGAGGGACGCTGCGCGTCATCGGACCCACGGAGTGTGAAGGAGAGGGAAGCTATGGGACATCGGACCCACGGGGTGTGTAAGAGGGATACGCTGTTAGACATCGGACCTGCGGTGTGTGGTGCCTGCTGGATGGAGCCTCGCGCCGGGATGAAGAGAGCTCTGCAGTTTTTGGGGACTTCCGCGCGTCTCTGCGGCCTGTCTAACCGCGACTCTGTGGCAACCTTGGTTCCCTCACTTTATCCCTGGCTCTTGTTCGTGGTAGCCCCAATAGAGTTGCTTGCGGTGCGCTGGTGGTCCCCATCCGTGTTTACCCTATACTCTACATCCTATATCAAAGTATATTTAGAAAGTGTAGAAAATGTAAATGTCTAAGCTATTTCCAAGAAGTTTCACTGAATCCTTCCATATGTCAAGTAATTAAGAGCTCCATAATAGAAAATGCTTTTTCACACACACATAAATGCTCTGAAATATCGCTATTACTTTTGAGTATGATTTGTAGGTTATGTAACTGCCATTGACCTTCGTAAAGTTCTAGTGTCTACGCTTGTATAAAATTGCTGAACATCTTAGGTAGGCGATAGTTGCATTTCAGTTTCATGAGCTCCAACAGTAAACTTTCATCTGGAATCCCCTCAAGATTTGCTAATTGTGTTGTATAGAGAACGGAGAATAGTGCTTTAAACATTTCTGTTTTAATTGCTTAAGGTTAGGTAAGCTAGCGTTCTGGCACATGCTAAACAAACGTAATCATCACTCAGCACAAATGTTGGCCTAATAAGTGCATGAGATTTCCACATTTTGAAAGCTGTATAGACAAAGAAAACGTTAATAAGAGGCCCTACACTGTTATCAGATGCTTTAAGCTATTCCAGTGAATCTATTTTGTGGTGCATTTTTTTTTTTTTTTTTTTTGTGTGTGTTTTTAATTTTTCGGTTACTTTACCCATTCCTATAAAAATTTCAGAGTATGTATGTTTAAGTTAAAATATATGTACAAGTGTCTTACACGGCTCAGCCAGACCTACACGGGTAGTCGTGGTGCTAAGTCGCAAAATCATGAAAAGAGGTCTGCATTTCAAATCCTGTCAAGACCATCCTCCCCACGGAGACTCTTGGCATGTTTTCCTCAATCCCCAAAGCTCACAAATACCCTAAACTTAGGTCTGGAACGTGTCCCTCCTAAAATGCCTTTCCAGATTATCATTTCATTTGAAGTATCGCCAGGGTCCATCGCCTGTGGTGCCGTATGTAGTAAGTACAAGCGTTAACCACTAATAAAATAATGGCTCAGTCAAAAAGGGATATATGCATAGTTTTCATTAACAAAACGTAAATAAAATTTCTTAACTGTGTATAACTGAGGGAATGTGCCTGGATGAAGTTCACGAAGGTAATGGGTTCATCAACAATATGTGCTTACCTTCGGGTGAAATGAGTGACGTTAACGGATGTTTCCAATCAGCCACCAAAATTCTTGAATTCTCGAGTCACTGAGGGTGCAACATCTTTGATCGCAAATGCAATATTTTAAAGCGATAAATGTTTCGTAGTTATGACTTTTTTCACGATTGAGAATACTAATTGCCGCAAAATGCTTTGCTACTGCTCTTATAAACGCACAAACTTGCTTTCTATCACTGACATATCTAATACTTTTGTCCAGTTTGAGCGAAGAATAGTATTTTGATATTTCAGAGTTTGTGGTGACATTTAACGTGTAAGGTAATTTCCTCTACTACGCGTTTCTACGTAAGCAGACTGAATGACCTTCCCATGCATCTGAAGGAAAACATTCTTGCAGCAGCAGTAATGCAGTGCATGACTTGTCGAAGCCTTGGTGTACGATAGTCCATAATCACTCGTATTAGAGAAGCCCCATGTGACGAGCTTCCGTCATTAAAATTCTGGCGTTTCGTTTGTAAAGGTGTTCGTTGTAGGACAGCACGCTTTACGCAGCATTAAAATGGATGTACACAAAATTTAAAATTTATTAGTGAAACACGCATGTATACTTATTATTTATTTATACCAACAAGTTTACTGCTGGTGTTTTTAAACACACAAACCGTGTGTGGGAATCTCTGATGTGGGTTTCCCTTGGGGTCTACCGGGAAAGTACGAATCGGTTGTGGAATTTAATGTCATACTGGTAAGTTGGCCATGGTAACTTAGCGGTTAGAGCAGCCGCTCGATAAGCGGAATATTCGTGGTTCAAATCCCGGCTATGACATTGAATTTTTCAGTCCTCAATCCAACATATATATACCTTTACAACCACCTTTGTTCTTTAAATTCTATATCTTAATCTTAACCTATATTCGTAACCATGACCTCCATTCTCCAAATACAGCAGGCATTTAACAATTTATTGTTTTATTTGAGTAGCATTTTTATGCTGCACTTAAGGTACAATACTTTTTGCACATCAGATATATCTATCACACAAGTGCCTAAATTCTGACAGGAAACCCTTGCTTTTTGTATATGTTGTGTAAAAGAACTAATCTACCTATGGACGGGAATGTTTAAGAGAACTTTGGGGATAACGGCACAGGACGGAGTCCTGGCGCTGCTTAGGTATAAGACGCTGTAATATCTCATGATTAGGCTCCGGTCCGGGTTGAAAACGACGTTAGGTTGAGAGCTTCTTTACTGTATTCGTTTGCACTTCATGTTTGTTGACAGTCGAGGAGGTAGGGAAGAGGACGGTGATACACCGCCACAGCAACCTGCTTGTAAGCTGATGCGACTCTACAGCCGCTACTCAGCTTGTGCTATGTCACAATACCTCCCTGCAAAGATAACTGGAATGCTCACCATAAGCAACCGGGACCAAAGCCTACTTATGATTGTCACGGTCTTTGAAATTACTCCGACTATTTTGATCCGTTGTTGCAGAAATAGGGAAAGCTCGCGAGTTACTTGGACATGCAGATACTGATTGTCTCTCGCTGGTGGTCTGTTTGGTATCCAAAAGTTGGTGAGTAGCGTAGTAGTGTTGCATTTTCGGTGTTCACACCCAGTTTTATTTTTATGTTATTTCGTTTTATATCAACCCATAAGACACGCATATCTACACACATTTATTGTCTACATTTACATCACTTTGTGAAACATCCCTGTTTCGTTTCCAACATTTGTAAGTTTGGAAATACTAGGTTGATAATTCTACCTACAACCATCATCAGGTATTTCTTTTTTCCATGATTAAGATGTGTTTCGCTTTTATACAGAGCGAAATATCAACTATTTCTCCCGTGTTCAACATTGTGATTCTTCGGGAGAGGGAATAATCTGGAAGTCATTCAACTGCTACCTATGAAACGATAAGGTCCTTATTTTACATTGGCTTTAATATTCATTATCGAGATTTTAGATAACCTCTCCTCATACAAATATACATTTTGAAGTTTGAAACGATTGTTCGGCTCCTCCTTCCACTTACCAACATCAAAACTGGTGTACAAGGTCATCATGCATTTTCTGCCAATAGTTTAAAATAATTATTTATGACCAAGGTGAAAACTGAACGTAAGATTTAAGCTACCCTATCAATAATAATGTGAAAACAACTCTGGGCACTTCAATATTCCCATTGTTGGGATTCTTTTTCTTATGAATGAATGAATGAATGAACGAATGAATTAATTAATTATTTAATTAATTAATTAATTAATGAAACAAATTCACAAAAATTCTTATGATAAATAGAGAGGGTTTCAAATATATTATGCCATATTTGAAGTTAAGTTCCAAACAGAAGAGAAGCTGGTCAGTGTACTGGCTTCTCAACCCAGAGGCCCCGGTTTGGAATCCCGGCTGGGTTTGGAAGTTTCTGTTTAACCAGGTTAATTCCCTGTCCCCCACAGACTATAGAAGCATGAATCTTGGAGTGAATGTGAGTGTGTTTAATGTTAAAAATGATAAAAATCATCCTTAGGAAACCCTACGGTTCAACGAGTAATAAGATCATCAGTTGTTCAAGCCAAAGCTGCTTATATGATCAAAGACGTTAAAAGAGGCTACTCAAAACAATTTTGAAAAAGGAGAAACTGATTTAGGAGGCTAATTAAGAGACGGATAAAGAAACAAAAACAACAAAATAAGTGTTACCTCCATTTGAAAAGAAGATTTCTATAGAACATTATTGTAAGTGGAGGCTAGAGATAAGTTTTGCGCAATATTCATGGGTTTATAACACCTTTACAACATTCTTAAGAGTATTCTTTGGAATCACGTTATACAACGGTACCTTACATACACTTTTTGAACAATGAAAGCAATGAACGGTAATATATACTTGTGTTTTATGGCAGTGTATCTATGAAATTTATTGAAAATTACCGAAAATTTTGAGTTTTACTTTTTACATTTTTTTAATTATGCTTATATTTTGTACTTTAACAGCGCACTTTAGTTTTCTGAATATCAGCCATTTTGAAAACTCCAGAAGGGCATTTACATGTCCTAGTGCGGGTGAATCTTCCTCGCTTAACTTCGTCGCTACAGCTTTGAAATGTATTTTTCGTTTTCACTGGCTTTGATTTTGGTCCCTTGCAGGTAATTTTGCTTCAGAAAGATTGTGAGTTGGCTCTGCTGAAATGGATTCGACGTATCGGGCTGAAATGCTGCAAACTTGACACATGTTTTGCTTCCAAACATAGAAATGCAGTCGGTGTTCTGTAATTATGTAACCTTACCAGGTTATTTCAGTGTTCCAGTTATGTATTAGGAATTTCTTAAGTAATTAATAGGTTTTAAGTTACTCGTTAGTCTACAGTAAAGCAGTAACAAGCAGATATTTTATGCATTTTGTGTATTATTAGCGAAAGTAGATAGTGTAGAAGTTAGTTAAGAACAATAAATTTCCAAATTTTATGAGCAATGCGAAGGTGAAAGGAAAGTTTTCATGTAAAGAAACAACCAAGTAAACTCAAAATTCTCAAAAATGCTATTGAGGCCAAGAAGAAAGCAACAGAGGGTTCCACGCATGGTGCTGGGGAATTTTAAGTTTGATTGGATTTAGTTAAAGTACAAAAACATATAGCTAAACTTTAAAATCCATCCTTATCAATTCTTTTTTTTTCTGCACTTTTCACTATTCAAAATTTTCCTTGGACTCTACTTTGGGTATAAATTTCTAGCCTGAAACCATCAGAGACTAAGGTATTAAAATTTGTCATGCACTGGTTAGAAATATTAAATAATTGAGCTAAAATTAAATATTTTTCATAACTCATACTAAAAAAAAAAAAAAAAAAAAAAAAAAAATTAAAATATCAATACACTATATACAAAACTTTTTTTTCCTCTTAAACTAATTAAATCTAAGCAATGACAGTATAAAAATTTCTTTATATATGTATACTAGCTCAAATTAAAAATTTAGGAGCAATACAATAAACTGTAGGGCCCATGTGTCATTTCATATTAGCACATCAAATAGTGATTTACTATTAATACATATTTTAACAATTTAAGCGCGGTTTGACATTGGACATGGAAATTTTGTATATAGTATATATTTTATGTTCTGAGTGCGTGGAAAAGAATTCAAAGCAATCAGAAGAAAACTGTGGATTTTTTAATTTTCATAGATACAGTGTTTTAAAATGAAATTGGTTTCTATTTGGAAAAGTATTTTGAAAATCTTGAACACAACGCGATAAAACGTTCCTATGGAATTCAAATTTAGTGTACAGCAGAAAATTCGAATGTTTGTGCACCCATAGACATAAATATCAACAAATTAGTCAACAGCATAATCACACCAACTCTGTGTATGCTATAATAGGCATGGAATACTCTTCTTCCTTTTCCTGTTGGTCATCCCACATAAATGACATAAGCTTAGCCAACTTCATATCTTATTTACAAATATTTTGCACCTGTTAACCCGAAGAGAAGAACACTTAGTCTACAATAGGGCAACTAGTATGCAACATTATATTGCAGAATTAGTGCAAAGCACTACGATGGTATTACTTTTTTAGCGTTACAAAACAAGCGCCCAAGTGGCCGTGGGATGCAATACAAGCGTACACGGTATGATTCACTGGCGCAGTGACACGCTGTTGAAGTATCTGCACATCGCACCGGGACAGATGTCGCATACATAAGACTTTTCAGGCGCCCACATAAGTAGTCTGGAAACAGTGGTTCATAACACATAATCTGTCGTAGCAGCAATGGCACATCGTCAAGTTAAAGGGCTGGAGTATTCTGCACGGACTTAAATACATCTGTCCGTTAATGTGTCCTGGCAAGAACAAAAGGGTCCAAGTAGGGAATACCACTTCGCCCTGTTCCTGGTGTAAATGCCAGATCATTTCTTTTCACTTTGTTTGTCCCATATGGGTTTCTATACCATCCATCCGATTGCGATAGAATTTTGGTATGTTGTTGTGCACTTGGCCTCAAAGTTTCTGAGGAGGTCAAGGCACTTTACAATAAGTGGAACGCGAAGAGTTTCAACATAAACGTCACTGGTGAATGACAGTCAACAGGAAGCAGCAAGCTCTGCACCGCAAAGGGAGTATGCCTCTATAGTTCGAGATACCACTGGGAAACGAGTACATCTGGCCAATCCGGAGGAGAGAACACCACCCGAGGTGGGTCCACCTGTGACTGAGACAGCTGCAGCAGAAGAGAAACGCCCGACCGAGAAGAAACGGGCCAAGCGGGCGAAGACAAACAAAGCCCATAAGGAAGAACCATCCTGGAATAACCAAATGGAGGTGGAGGAAGCTGTGGAAGGAGCCCATGAGGAGACACGTCAATTACAAGTCCCGTCCACAGACACAGCAGATACGGCTGGAGTACTGACACAAGAGCCTGCCTCAGCATTGATTGGCAGCAGTATCCTGGAGGAGGGAGGTGACAGAACACCTGTGAGGTTCTACCTGAAAGGAGGGACGAGGGAAACAATCCCCAGAGTGATTGCGAAGCAGCACAGTACAACAAAGTGTGAGGTGCCCAGCGGTGGAGATAGCTGACTCCCATTACCGGGAGGACTCCCCCGGCACCACTGTAGTGGCGCGACCATCTGCGAGTGATTCTCGACCGCAAGTACTCCAACGGCCACAAAGATCCCAAGAGGACCAACCAAGGTCAGCTGAAGCAGTCGCAATTTATCGGCGTGCAGAGATGGCTGGTGGATCTCATTCCTCTCAACCTGATGCGAGGGCTACAGAAGCGGAGTCGCCGATCCTACTTCAGGTGACACGGAAGCCCCAGGTGCCCTTATGTGACCCAAGGCTTAGGAGAAATCCTCCGGCACAGATAATCCCAGCTAGACATCCAGAGACCGAACAGTAGCACACTAGTAGCAATGCACGAGGCCAAGAACGTAGACGCCCGAGTTACACTATCTTTGCGACAGTCGCTTTCATCATGATCTATCTACGAACGGTGGCAACAGTGAATGTGAATGGGTGCAGAAATCTAGTAACCCAAAAACTGCTCAATAGTTTCCTCCAGGTGAACAACATTGACATATGCTTTCTCCAAGAAGTAAATACTTACAACTTGGATGCTCTTTACAATTATGACTATAAAGTTAACCTAGGTTTAAACGGCAGAGGAACGGCAATAGTGTACAGGAAGGGACTTCCCCTGCAGAATTTTCAGATGGATCCCGGCGGCCGGGTCCTCTCCGCTACTTTGGAAGAGACCGTCCTGGTTAACATATATGCTCCAGCTGGGACACAGAATAGACAAGAGAGAGAGCGTTTCTTTCAAACCGATGTAACCCCGCATTTGCTACAAGGCAAGGAACTTCTGCTAGCAGGCGACTTAAATTGCACGCTGCAGGCAAGGGACCAAAAAGGTGCTATGAATTTTAGCATCATGCTACAACACCTAGTGTCACAGCTGCAACTGCTTGACGCATGGGAGATCAAGCATGGGAATGAAGTGGAATTCACATTTATCCGCAACACTTCTGCCTCACGCATCGATCGACAGTATCTATCTCCCGGAATGGCTCCAAATGTCCATCGAATTTGGATCATTCCGGAGGCTCTTAGCGACCATCATGTAGTGCTATGTCAATTGCAAATAAATGAAATAAGCCTTGAGACGGCCGGCCGTGGCTACTGGAAACTCAATAATTCTATGCTGGAGGACACAGACATTCGGGAACAATTTCAGATCAAATGGCTTCAGTTACAGTCGGCCTTTAGAAGTTCAACTCGGAAGAGTTTTTGGTGTGTGAACACGGCAAAACCAGCGATACGTTCCCTTTTTAAATCCATGGGTATTGCGAGGGCACAGGCCAAGAAGCAGTTACTACATTTTTACAATGAGGCGCTGTGGGGGCTGCATCTGAAGCAAAGGGAGGGCTATGAGGTGCATACGGAGATAAAAAAAGTAAAAGAAATCATCAAATTAAAACACACCAGTTGGAAGGACACAAAGTTCGAGCCAAAGTGAAAACCATGCATGAAGCGGAACAGAACTCATTTTATTATTTCGCAAAGGAGCGGCAGAAGGGACATGGAAGATATCCTCAAACAATACGGGACGCGCACACTGGAACTGCCCATGTTGGAACGCGCGCCCAGCTCCAGCTTATAGCGGATCATTTTCAAGCTTTATTTCAAGAAGCGCCAGAAGCAGACACCCCTTATAGGCGTGTAGAACATGAACTGTTTGACACCGGCATCACCCAGGAATCCGCAAAAATACTTACCAGCCCTATCACGGAGCGGGAGGTGTTGGTCGCCATTCAACAAGCCAGTCGACACACATCACCAGGTCCTGATGGGCTCACCTATGAATTCTATAGAAAGTTCTGGCCAATAATCAAGAAAGAAGTGATGGAAGTATATGCGGAATTGTGGGAGACAGCAGTGTTTCCCGCAACCTTCGCGGATGGTGTTATCACCCTGGTGCCGAAGAAACAGAAAACCGCCACCATGAAGGATTATCGTCCAATAACGCTGCTAAACGCCGATTATAAGTTATTTGCGAAAGTTCTGGCTAACCGATTTAAAGGTGCATATGCAGAAATCATGCATTGTAACCAAGCGGCAATATCGAAAAAGAACATTATTGTCACACTGGCGGAACTGCGTGACACGTTGATCCATCTACGCAGAGACAATAAAGCGGTGGCTTTGATCAATCTCGACTTTCAACAGGCTTTTGATAGAGTGCGCCATTCGTATCTGTGGAACTGCTTAATGGCTGCGAAATTTACAGTGCCGGTAATCAATCTTATTCAGGGACTCTACGGCACGGCACAGTCTCGAGTCTTATGGAACGGATGGTTTTCCAGGCCGGTACGAATAAAACGATCGGTACGTCAAGGTTGCCCGCTATCAATGGGATTGTTCTCATTGGCATTGAACCCTTTACTCCAGAGGTTGCAACAAACCATGCGAGGAGTCAGTGTATACAATGAACGGTTCACACTTACAGCCTATGCTGATGATGTGACCGTGGTGGCTGCAGATAATGAAGATATGACGACCATGCAACAGGGATTGGAGCAGTACAGAACGATGTCCGGTGCAGTGTTAAATGCTGAGAAATCGGAGATCCTAATATTAGGAAATTGGCCGGAACCGACACAGACCTTGGGGATGCAATGTGTCACTACCACAAGGATACTTGGTATATGCTTTATGGCAAATATAGAAGATACTATTGCAGTGAACTGGAGGGAAAAAATTAATAGTTTATGCCATTCCTTATCCATGGAGAGGATCCGGAACCTGAATTTGCTACAACGCATCTGGTACCTTCATACTTATGGTCTAAGCAAAATTTGGTATGTGGCACAGACTCTGCCGATTTCAAAACGTGACGCACAGAAACTGGAACAACTCCTTGTTTACATTTTGTGGACCGGAAAAGCATATAAGGTGAGCTGGCCTCAACTACGTTTGCCACCATCCAAAGGTGGTTGCGGCTTAGCGGACATTGCCAAGAAATGCATGGCCTTATTGGGGAAAACCGCCACACAATCATTGCGCGGATCTGGCTCATCAATTGACCAAATTTCTGGAAGGAACAGCTTCATAACCCTCAGGTGGCACTCAACGGATTTAAACCCACTGTTCTTCACCTAAAACGAATTCTGGACAACAACGATGACATTACGGCCTTCGAATGCACCAGGAACCACTATCGCATGCTCACGACAGTTCATCTGGTTCCCAGAGTGGCAGAGAAATATACCAGGGAGTGGAAAGTGATCTGGCAGAATTTATTTTGCAAACATGTGCCCAGTGATTGGCAGGAAACCACCTATGAAGTATTAAATGAGACTATACCGACAGCGGATAAACTCTGGCGACATGGAAGGGCACAGTCAAACCAATGTCCATCTTGTGCCGCCGTCGACGCACTGGACCACCGGATTGCTTCCTGTAAGCAGGTGGAAGTCATCTGGGTAGAGCTCCCGACTTGCATCGCCAAGTGGTGCCCACCGCAAGCTCCACCATGCCTTGAGAAGCTCCAGCGTTTGGAATTTCATTTTCAGAATACTGCACTCCAACGCTGTGTGGTTTGGCTGGTAATGGGAACATTGTACTGGATCCTTAAAAGAATAATGGCCCAGTGGCGCAGAGGAAGGATTGGGTCAGTTTTCTGAGACAGGCACGCTGGCAACTGATAACTTCTGGTCTCAGCAAATCAATGCAGCTGTACATAACACGCCTTGCACTTTAAATACGACAATGCAACTATAATCAAAATAATATATATATTAAAAAAAATAAAAAAATAAAATTGAAAATAAATAAATAAAATAAAAAACTTAGTAAAAAAAATGTCTGATGACGACCCTTACCTAATTTAAAAAAAAAAATCGATGTTGACATTTCACTAAAAACCGAAATGAGCATTTAAGAAAATGTGATGTGTTAACAAAAAAAAAAAAAAAAAAAAAAAAAAAAAAAAAAAAAAAAAAAAAAAAAAAAAAGAAAGAAAGAAAAGCTTATATAAACTAACATTACTACATTTACGCCAGTTAATGTTAATTAAAAAAAAAGTCCTAAGGCAAAAAGAAAATTAGTATTATCTATGTATATAAAAATGGATGTTGGTATCTGTGAAGTTGATAAGGCCCAAGTTGTTCACCGATCACCGTGCAAATTGGCATACCTACGTGTTGTTTCAGGAGAAGGTTTTCGTGCTATCCATTTTACTATGCAACGTATTATATTCACACGGTTTTCAATACTCGTATTTCTTTTACGTAACACATTCAAATGTCCCTCTCCACTCGCTCTTCTACACACAATTCATACAATTTCCTGTGGTTCAAATGCAACGTATTACATTCACACGGCTTTCTCTTTCTCTACTAGCTTTTCTTCCTGTAGTATTTGTGGTCGTTCAGCAGTGCTTTTGTTTAGTGTCTTCATGGTATTTTTATTTACTTTGTTTATTTATTGTTGTTTATAGTATCCGCAGAGTTTTATTAACTCTTTGTTTAAGCATATTAAGTAATATTTATTTAAATGTCTGCAAATAAACACAAAGATATTGGGCCGGTGCAGCCTAACTCTCATAGTTCTAGGGTTAATTTGTCAATCCACAGGCAACGCTGCGTATTTCAGTTGGTAAATTAAAAAAAAAAAGAAAAGAAACATCCTATAAGTGTTGTTATGAGGAAATTATATCTTACATAACGGCACTGGTACCTACCATGACAAATATGAATTTCTGCACATACGTTCTGCCCTCATAATCAACATGATATTAATTCCAGTTCATACAATTTGAAAGAAGACGCATATTTCCAATCAGTCAAGGTTTTGCTATGAATTTTGAAACGAATAACTTAAGACTACTTGGAAGGAAAGGACAGAGAAAATTAATAAATACATAATGTCGAACATATGATAATTACATAAGACTCCCAAAATTATAATAGAAAGGACTTTCAAATTCAAAAGTCCATTATAAACAAGTAAAAAATTTCTATTAGTTTACCTTAACTTCAAATTAGCTAATAAACCATTTGGCTATAGGCCTTTGACATTTAAACATTTACAAAAACTATAAAATATTTAACATCATATGTATTACACTACTAATACAGCTCATTTAAAAGTACATACTCTTGTTTTGATTTAACACCCACGGTTTTTAAACGTAAATATTGTTCCATACAAGGCTCGCAGACTACATGTAATTGTAACGTTCTTTCCACCATAGCCCGTCAACTGTTTAACTTCGCATATTCTTGTAACTATGCTTAGGTCAGGCACATTTGAAATTTCAATATCAGCCCAAAATTTAAGTGGACTTATAGTCAAGAAAGGAAACAGGGTGTTTGCAATGTCTTCTTTCTTTATGCACCCTGCAGTCTTCTACACGTGTGTGTTTGCAAGATGTGTTTCAATAGTAATTAGGTAAAGTACACATTTCAGATTCTAGAAAGTTCAGATCAATAGGAGTATCATAAAACTTATTTTATAGATCAAAGCATACTGACATCTTCCTGAAACAATCTGTACTATTTGCTTTAAATGTTGTCTTGGCTTTACTTTATTTTCTGGGTAGAAGAAGAATTCTTGCGGTTAATACAGTCACCAACATGCATTCTTACGCCGGTACGCTTTTTTGGCACCTAACTGCTCAACGGTGACTTGCAAATCGTCAGTCATATGCATCTTTTGTTTTTCTTTCTTCGAAGAGAGCTCAACCTAATGGTGCAAAGAACTGACTAACTTTAGGGTATGCTGTTCTGCAAAATAGCAACTCTCATGTTCCGTAGATTTCGCTGATAAAAGCATATGCACGCCATATGGTGAAGCCGTGTCGTTTGTGTTGCAACAGCCTAGCCGTATCGGATTCAGATCGAGGCGTGATCGAGGCAGAAGAAGTCCATGCTGTGACATGGGATGACCGGATGGCCCTCTATTTGTGTTTTATAAACGTTGAAGGCGCAGGTCCAGAAATAACAACTAGAGATGTTTCGGTAAACTTTGCGCCACAAAGTTTATTATGAATGAACTTGAACGTAGAGTAGGCTTATGACACTTAGAGGTCATGGAGGTACCTGACAAGCTAGGTGCCTATTCGTTGCCAATGGGACACTTATCTAACGCTTTTGTCCCTGTTAAATGTAAGACCAGGTAGAGTTATTCCAAGTACATGTTATTGCTATCCCAGTACGTTCATCTACTGTCGCCTTTTGCAATGGACGATCCATCGAAAGAACAGAAACTTGCGGTTAGAGCCTACGCCAGGGAACGACGCACGCACTTACATGTTTTACTTCTTTATGTTAATGGTGTAAAATATATATTTAAAATGTGAAATTTCACCTTTATGCATCTATCATGTTAATATCATCTTAAAATCTATTGATTTCATTAAATATTTATATCAACGTTTTATGTGATGCATAAGATTTTTCCACTTACTTTTTGGTTTCGGCAAAGATCCGTAGACTATATTAAATTTTTCAAAAACTTGCACTTTCAATAACTTGAAACATTAACACGTAGTTCTACATTGTTAGATCTATCTGGGTAAATGTTTACACACTCACTATTCATCATAGTGAAACTTATAATTACAGGTTATAAAAGAGACTACATTGTAGAACATGTTTTAACTGCTTACATATGAAGCTAGTAAATTAGCTATCTAGACATAGTCGCGTAATGCATAAAAACAAACTGTTTTTTATTATTATCTTTGCTTGTCCATGAAGTAGACAAAAATAGCCGATTTCCGTCCTTTTAACTTCCAAAAGCTTCTTGTAGGTTAAGCATATGCCTTAGGTACTAAAAATACTTCATAATTCAGACTTCCTTATTCGGCACTTTTCTGTATGGTTCAATACGGATGTTAGGGGTCTATTTCACACCTTGTTTTGAAGATATTAAAATCCTCAACATAAATGAATGAATAAATGAGCGAATGAATGAACGAACGAATGAATGAATGAATGAATGAATGAATGAATGAATGAATAAATGCATGAATGAAGGAAGGAAAGAATGATTGAATGAACGAATGAATGAATTGATTAATTAATTAACTAAATAATAAATATGGTAATAAAACTAACGTAAAAATTTATAAATATCAAATGCGAGAAGGATAAGGCTTAACCAAGAGTTATTTTTTTCAGCGGTGCACAGTGGGATATTTGCATTCAAAAGCTGGACAGATTTCAAGCAAAAATGTAATGCTGGGATATATCTTGTGCGATGCTTTATATATTTCTCCACAGAAACAGCTTAGTGTATAGAGAGTCTTAACTTAGGACTTCTGATGCTTCAGTCTGACAGTTCGTTTACGCTCTCTGCAGTGTGGTGAATAAAGGCGCTGTTGCATAATGGATTATCCTTAGACAGGTATGTACTAATTAATCAGTCATGTTATACTTTAAAAGTTCTGTATAACAAATAATCTTAAGGGCCTAGACCAATATGTAGTATAAAGTTTTTTGTTTTTTTTTTAATTTTTTTTTAATGTATATAAAGATATTACATTTACATTCCCATGGATTACTTATACTAAGGTTGCGTCCCGATATTTTTGTTCACAGGATTGAAAAGAATAATAGTTTTTTTTTATGCAAAAACCATTGAAACTAGCCACACCTTCTTCCGCTTTCGTTTCTAATACATGATCTCTGAATTGCTGCGTAAGGTTTTTATTTTTAAGTTACGGTTTTAATAAATACCATTTCTAGCTTCCTGTATAGGTATTTCCTTCCCTTTTTACTTTAAGGCTATTTGGAATCACCTTCATTAAACGCAAACAACTTTTTGGCTTATAGAAGGACTGCAATGATGATATAAAAATGGAATATGTGGAGAAGTTGCTAATAAAAAGGAGAAATTTTGCGGGGGACAAGGTTAAAGATTTCGAACATATGTTTTCATACATTAAACTAGAGATTAAAGTTAGGTGGCTAGCTGCTCACGAAATTGCAATTACATTCTTGAAAAACAATAGTAGCTGGCTTCAAGGTACTTTGGAAATTGCTAGTTGCAGTTATTTCATCTTACCATGTAGGCAGACCATCTTTGGCGTTCATTGAGTCAAGCGACCGAAGCAACTTCCTCCTGAAGTGGATCCAGAAATATTAACCTATGCTACCCAAATGAAATTGAAAACTGCAGGCAAGGTAGATGCTGCCAGAGTGATGAAGTATTTTACGAAATCCCTTCAACGAGCCACTAAATACCTACATAAAGGCTTATTCTACCAGTGTGAAAGAGAAAGTGAGGAAGCAAAAGTCACCAATGGAACAGTTGTCAACCTTTTGTCCAAGCCGATCTCTCATGATGGCAATATGATATTATAAAAATAAGTGACAAGACAATGTATCCTTGTTACAGGCATTTGAAGAGGGCAGAAAAGAATGTTGTCCTATCCGCTTATACAGTGACATCAACTGGTGCAGAAATTGA
This sequence comes from Tenodera sinensis, assembly GCA_030765045.1. Taxonomy (NCBI): domain Eukaryota; kingdom Metazoa; phylum Arthropoda; class Insecta; order Mantodea; family Mantidae; genus Tenodera; species Tenodera sinensis. The sequence continues at coordinate 171,258 of JAUKNM010000147.1, forward strand.
CTTGCAATCTTTGTTAAGTCCCACTGGTGTGCGATTGATGTTCTATTTAGAAGATGTAATCAAAGCTCTTACTGATGAAGAAAGAAATTCTCTGCAGATGAGCTGCAAAAGGGGTTACAACGCATCACAGCAAACTCAGGTCAAACAAAACTTCGAAAATAATGCAAATTCTGATACAGACATATTTTAAAACACACTAGCGCCTCTACAGGTAATACCACAAGGGTTGTGTATCAAAGCCTGTATCTTCTTCACCACAGTATTGTAGGCCAATCAAAATCAGATTTGTGAACGAAACTGTAGATATCACAAACGAATGAATTAAATATACCTATTCAAGATGAGATAGACATATTACAAGAAACTAAAGTTAGGCTAGGGAGTTTGGGCTGCTTTAATCCCTTTCTAACGAGCATGATGCCTACATCACGTAAACAATCGAAACCATGTCTTAAGAAATCCTTGGACGTGCTATATCGAAACTGCACACCTACAAGTGGCTATAGCAGTGAGAAGGAGTTATCAACAAGTGACAACTACTATTCAAACGTAGACGTGGCAATTGTTTCCTCTCAGTAGGTGAGTACTGTGTGAAGCTCAAACAATTTTGTATGGCATTTGTAAACCAATCTGATAAGTATTTGGTGTCAGTATTTCATTAATACAGGTAGAAATGCCTTTGCATTTGAGTAAGCAAATTAAAACACTGCAGTGAAATAGAACACTGGAATCTGGATCATTCTTGAACCTAAAAGCATCATATTCCAATAGATATATATTAGTTTCTTCCAATAATCTTCAGTAGATCTAATTTACTTGTCTGCTTAATACCTGATACATTAAAACCGTATATTCTAAAGAAAACAGTTATGGTGAACAAGTTGGTGAAAATACTCCACTGTGCGCTGCAGCATAGTAAAAGGCTACAGGCGCTTGCAATATTTGGAAAATAAGCAGGTGATTGAAATGTTATTTTTTCTCTCATCTCCGAATGTTATACTTAGGACATTTTTTTAGGTTACCATGAAAATCATGACGATTTTGGCAAATTCCAGCTCAGGAGAGTCAGACACTCAAAAGAATATTTCTCAATCATTACTCCCAGATTTGATGAGTTAAAGGATTTAGGAAGAAGAGTTAACATAATAATAAAGCTATAATCGCACGTTTAAAACCTATGTACTACTTTAGCAGAAAATGATACAGCTGGTGTGCAAAGATAAATTCCTGGCCCGCTTATGGTTGGAAGGCAACGTGTTTACTTCGAATCGTGGGAGTTGGGATATCTGGCTAAGGTGTTTATCGGATATCTCCATTATGTTTGTGATACATATCTAGTAACTGTTAAGATCTGTTCGTGCATTAGTTCACCGTCCCATATAACTCGCGCAATTAAGGCAATTCATTGGTGAAACTCTGTTTAAACATAGAAAACCAAATCTAAATAAAAATTTAGTTTTAAGCTTTGCAAACGTTTCACGATGCTATTCCCTCTTGCCATATCTGCACTAGATTGTTTAATTAGTACAATATTTGTAGCTCAATGCCACTATTTAAACGACCGTGCGTCACTGCTTTGTTTAATAGTTGCATTTCTCAGCAGCTTTTCATTGTTAAATATTTTTAATAATCTTGTAATATTTACAATGCTGATTACAAAGCAGTTTTCAGGCAGTTTAACTGGAATTGTTACCAGTAGTCTCTATATTAACGTTGAATGAAAACCAGTGGGATTTTTTTTTTTTTTTTTTTTTTTTTGCATAAATTAAGCAATGAAAGGGAAATAAAATGTTTTGTGCCACTTAATTTAAATCATAAAAAAGGGTTATATTGCTCAGAACTTTTTATCTAGAAAGCAAGAGGCGCTTTTAAAAGTACCCAGGTAGGTTTCTTTTATCACTCTTACAAAAACCTTACATTTTTAAATTATAAATAAAAAATGTAATTTATGAATGCATGACAGCATAACTCATAAATGAAATTATGGATGAATACCAAACTTGGTGTTCAAGTTCAGCACCGTACAAACATACGACCCTAAGAATTTCAAGAAAATTCCATCACATCAACAACCTTTTACATGGAGAATGATGCATTGAATGTTATATTTTCCCAAAGATCTGGAAAATCTGTATTAGGATGCTATATGTTTAAATACTAAATACATTATATATGCTGAACTTTCCAGGAATGGCCTATGCAGTCCGCTTCACTCGATGGGAGTTGTGTCACATTCCATATAGCTGGTAAGCCATAAGAGACAGACACTGCTTATTACATCAAAAAGTTCTTTATAATACAATTAGCAATACATTTTCATGGTATTAGCCATTTCAGGGATGACCCTTGCTTTCGAGGCCATTATTATTAAGAAAATATGTGTTCAAACTCAAATTAAACTTTGATTTATTTCCATTGTCCATCAAGAGATTTCAATGCGTTGTTAATCTGCTGGCTCTTGGAATATGTAATAGTGTCTAAACCATGAGAGGATTAGGAATATGATGTAGCTGCGTACCATTGGATGCTCTATGATATTTGGTTCTAACACAATCATGCATTCATTTATTATTGTGTTAGAAAGATGAAATTAAGTTTATAAATATATCTTAGTTATCAACAGGGATATGTGCACCTCTGGATGCTTTATGGTATATGGTTTGAGTCCTATTAGGCCAATAACGCCTAACATTTGAAATAAATATGTAAACAGACGTGTAAGTTCTAAAGTGTGTGAGTTAGAGTGATGAAATAAAAATTAAAAGATATTCTTTAGGGGTATTTATCTGTGAGCCACTTGCTTCGAAACATGGCTTGTATACAATAAGGGTAGTAATATTGTAATATCAAAACAAAAGGGTTAGCGGTTAGAGCAGCCATTCGATAAGCGGGAGTTCCGTGGTTTAAATCCCGGCTATGGCATTGAATCTTTCAGTCCTGATTCCACGTCTTAAACATTGCCCACACTCGGCTTGTGTGTTTAAAAACGCCAGCAGTAAGCTTGTTGGCATAAATACATAATAATTACCATCTAAAGGTTACTTAGACCCGGGACATGAAGTACTTACGTTTGTAAGTCGCCCTTGGGGTATTCATCTCTGTTGTAAGATTCCCGTGTGGTCTACTGGGAAAGTACGAATCGGTTGGGGAATTTAATGTCATACTGGCAAGTTGGCCATGGTAGCTTAGTTGTTAGAGCAGCCGCTCGATAAGCGGAAGATTGGTAGCTCAAGTCCTGGCTATGGCATTGAATTTTTCAGTCCTGATTCCACCTCTTAAACATTGCGCACACGCGGCTTGTATGTTTAAAAACACCAGCAGTAAGTTTGTTGGCATAAATTCATAATAATTAAAACAAAAACGTATTCATATATTTTTCCACGCGAATAAAAATTTTATGGGAGATGTAGATGCTTATGTTCGAAACCAACATTTTTTAAAATGGGAAATATCAATTTCTCCTTTATTATCATATTGTATGGAACTATCCTAGACTACCGCATTATGTATAAAATGAAAATAAAAGTGGAAATATAAGTTATTTTTCCATATAGAATCCACTTAAGTATTACCCTCGTGACGATACGTAATTTTAAAGTAGCTGGAAAAACAATTCTTTTTTCCTTGTTAGTAAGATTCGGGATATGTTGTAATAAATGACACTCACTGAAATTAATATATTATTAGTGTTTGCAACAATCAATATCATAATGGCACCTGGCTGGCCAATTTTCTGTCTATTTATGGATGGAATAACTTAGCATGACGTCACTATGACATGTCCAGAAATGCAAAACCAGCTTTGAACCGATAATTATATTATTACTGCTATGTGTGTTATAGTTTGACATACAAATAGTATTAAAATGAGAAATGGAGAGTAGTAGAGGGTGCCAAGGGAGAAAACATTCAATGTTAATTGCAGATATTGGAATTTTGTCTGTATAGCCTCAAATAGCTTTCGAGAGGATGGTATAATATTACTGTTATTCACTGAAACTGCAAAAAGCAATTCCAGAAAATTAATAAAACAATGTGCTGCGAAATCTGATGACAGTATCATTATATGCTGAATCAAAATACTCTATAAAGCATATGACGCTTAATATGTGAATATGCTTATTGCATATCAAAGGTTGTTGATCTGGTTTGATACACATAAAAGTTTGAAACATTGGTTTCAAATTACTGGAACACTTTGTACTCTGCGTTAAAAGCACATAACTTTGGTGATATAATGTACAATCTTATATGCATTCTTGGGTTTAGAACATATCGGATAACTGTGAAAGTGTGTGCTTCAGACAGAACGACTAGCGTTGGCAGTCGAGAAGATTGATTTCCTTCGAAAAATCCCAATTTTAGTTTATTATTTCTAAAATACACACGTTTCCGACATAAATGTTAATTACTGTACCTTAAGGGATGTTCAGATGCCTTGGTCATACAGCTACCGGGTGGAAGGTACTGCTTCGGCCATACTTCAACCGGGGATTCTACATGATGAGGGTAACAAATATGCCCAATACAATATTGTCAATAAAGAACCGTTTCGCCGAAAAAACTAACTTGTGTTAAATATTTGGCCATCTAGCTTCTTGACTAATGAATATAACTGGTTTATTATTTCAGTAACTGTCGTAAGCAGTCATGTGTAAACAATCCTGTAATGTATTTCTATCATAATTCGAATGAATTTAGTCACAGTTTAATGTTGGAATGGCATGCAAAGTTTAGTTTCCAAGAGATATTTGACAACGTCACGTTAACATTAAGTTGTGACTAAATTCATTCAAATTGAAATAAAAAGACATTACAGCATTCTTCACATAACGTTTGCGCGAAACGTTTAGTGAAATAATAAACCATTTATATCCATTCGTCAAGAATCTAGACGGCTCCAAATATTCCAAATATTTTACACAAATTGTTTTTTACGGCGGAACGGTCCTTTATTAACAATACTTTTATTGGAGGTATCTATTACACGCATGTTGTAGAATCTCTGGTTAACGTGTAGCCGAAACAGTACTTCCCTTCAGTATATACATTTGAGACGCTTTTAAATAACGATAGGTCTATAAAGGTGATTACCCTTTGTTAAAAGTGCGTAACTTTACGGTGAGATGACATCCCGGTTCTTATCATCAGTGACAAAGTTTGACAATAGAGACAGCCAGGAGGTTCCAATTACGATGATATGTATTTGTGTCCGAAAAAAATTTAAAACTTACCGAATGTTGATAAGTTACTCTCTTATAGAAAGAAGTACACCCAACTGTGCAATCTGAGACTCTAAACTCAATGCCAAGTGGAAAAACCAATACTCATTTTTAACAACTTTCATGTTTGAAATCAACACCTATATAGGATCAGACCAACATAGCGGAAATACATTCGAAAGCCAACTTGCTCAGGAAAGTTGTACAATTAATATTTCTCAAGGAAAACAAAATATTCGGTGACTGTCACATAGTAACACAGAGTAAGGTACACTAGAGTAGACCAAAGTTATATACTTTGGAAAAGATCGGAAAAAATAGAAACTGTACCCTTCAACTAACTGAATAGTCTCGCATCGCTATTGCAGTAATTAGCAATGCTTCAGGTCACCCAAGTAATAGTACAGCAATGGGTGCTATGGAAAAAAAAAATACTATAATAACAAACTTGACATTCTACACTGAAAACACAAACAAGGAAACTGGTGTATGCCTTACAGATTCAAAGTATCAAATAAATATACATATAATACATTTAATTGAGCCTAGGTCGTTACATTCACATGGAATAACTTTAAAATATATACACAAAACTTTCTCTGCAGGAAGTATTATAAGATAACTAAGCAGTATAGATGAAGAACCGTAATTCCTAACGGCTGTTTGAAAATTTGGAATCTAATGCAAGAAATACTTGAGAAAAGTACTGAACGAGTAAAGAACAAGTTGTAGTCATACTGGTTCAAGGGTGACTTTTCTTAATGAAGAAGTTCCAGATACTATTTAGCTTGTAATAATATAAGGGAATATCCTCAGAAAGTATAAGTGAGTATACAGCGAATTCGAGCAGATGGTAAAATTGCGGATGTCAATATAAGCCTCCTTCCCGTGAGGTTATTTATCATAAGTGTCGTTTTTTAAAGCATGCCAATGCTAAGGCTTAAAACTAACAGAGGTAAATAAAATGTTTAGCTTGGTTTGTTTCAAAGTGATGACAATGACGACAAAGGGATAACAAAAAGGTCCAGACTTCTTATTCAGAAGATGTAAACAAGTTAAATATTAATGGTAAGCTTAAGATAGCTTAAAATTAAACAAGTAAGGCACTATATATGTACAGCTATAGTGTTTGCTTGCTGTATGCACCAGACGAACTGAATTAAATGACCATCCGGACCATCGGCCACATCATTCCATTCTCAGCGGCACCAAACCTCACAACATTGTAAATGTATTCCAGCTGGACTAAATTTAGAGTCGATTGCACGAATTGGTTCATAAAACGATGTTACTCAATAATAATACAAACTATTTCAATGCCTTATTATCATGGGCGACGATGTTTAATCATTGATTTTATTCCGGGATAAAATTATTTCATTACACAGCCTAATGTTATTAACTGTTTTCCAGGACAAGACAATTCGATTTGTCGATTCAAGACTTTGAGATGGCTTCATGAGTTTGGGGATCGTCTCAGGCTCACATTACCTCATGAAGCAATGCATTTGGCTTCCCATTGTCAGAAATCATCACAACAGCAAAAGTGGTATATCAAAAGGCAAGTGATTTAGAATGTAAGATAATGAAACTGGCATTCAAAGATTGATTGGGATATTGGAACCTTGAGAATTCCAGATAGTATAGTTAAAGAGATTGTATACACAAAAGTTTGTCTAGAATAAAAATGACTTACTCCGTGTATCGTATTTAATTCAGGCACCTAAAAATGAACAAGTGAAAGTGTTTCACATTATTTCAAAGACCAAATAGATCCCACAAGAAATAAAACTTTATGTAATCTTTCATGTAATAATAGATGATATCTTAGCAAATATGTCTAATTTCTAGAATCAAGGTAGCCTTAAATCAGAGTTAAATCTACGGTTTCGTAGATGGGTGTTTTGATCGCACCTCTGCGGTATGGTGGTAGTGTGTCTGCCTCACATTCAACAGGTCCCAAGTTCGAATCTCGGTAGGGTGAGTTATCCGGATAAGGTTCTTTCCGAGGGTTTTCCTTATCCTGAAGAAATGAATGTCGGGAAACCTTAAACTCTATGGTCCTCAGAATCATTTATCAAAACGCTGTATAGCAGTTAGCAAGACGTGCAAGAGTGGAATATATTTTAGACTCTTCTGTAACTACTATTTTCTCGCTGAACAGTTATCCTGCTTGGCAGATATGCTAAACGATGATAACTACAAAATCCCTGTTGCAGAATATTCCAATTTACAGAGATGATCTATAGAGATTAGAGATGATGAACGGCAAGGAAATATTCCCGTATGCATTTTTAAATGCTATTGAGAAGATTAAAAAGCATCCACTACCACCGAGCTTTACGATGACATCCCAGAAGAGGAGTATGTCCATGAAGGAAATTAGGCAGAGTATTGAATAACAAGAATTTCAACGAATATAATGACCTTTATCAAAAAACGGACACACTTGTTTCTGGGCATATACAATATGGATCCCTGCTGCTTTTATACTTCCTCAAGGCTTACTTTCAGTGAGATACTGAACACAAGAAAGGTGCAATTCAGATGAATATCTCATTCGATATGGTATGGGTTTTCGAGGAGAGTATTTATGATGGGTTATGTACTGTATGTAAGAGATACCCTATAGGCAACCACGAATGTGTGGATGAACACAGTATATCAGAACGTTCAAGGAATGCATCACATTGGAATCTAAATAACTCATATAGCAGGCGACAGCAATATCTTATGGGAATCTCAGAGAGGAATGAAATTGATTCTTTGGAGTTTGTTGCAATCTTTGCAGAACCCAATTCAAGATAGTTTCCAGAGGTTGATCTAAACAACCCTGATCATACTCATGACACTCACAACAATCTTCCTTTCTGTCCCAAGTGTGAGATACCAGCCGACAACTGATATAAGAAATTGCTTGCAACATTGGAGAATAAACGCAAATAGGATTCCATTATAGGAATTTACAGCAGATCGTTGATTTAGAGCTGACGTACAGACACATACATGGGGTGGTAATACATTCCAAATTTAACAGGTACCTCTAGGTACAATTACATCAACCTTAATGCGTAAAGCGTGCCATGTAAATCTGCAAGTTAGGTTGGAATCTCTGGAAAAGGGTAACTACTACACTTCATTCAACTGTATCTATATACAGAGATTTAAAGCTTGTTGCTCCATGACATAAGCACAGGAATTGAGTGCTTTTCCTCAGTTTGTAAGGAAAGCATAATATTCAATGAAGATCTCGTCAATCTGGAGATGGCTGCAGAAGAAGGATTGATGAAAAATTCAGTATACATTCGTCATGCAATTTCGGATGTATGTACATTTATAATGTTGGGTGTTTTATAAAATAATGAAACCCCAACTGAAAGAGGTCAAAGTTCTACAGTTATAGCGTTCAATTACTGTTGGTCATACTGAGACAGACGTAGCTGGTAAGAGTGCTCACTGTATAGGAAAAAGAAGAGGAAGAAGTGGTAGAAGAAGAGTAGGAGGAGGAGGATGATGAAACAGAAAAATTGACAAGAATCAGATACAATAAAGCGTGGTGGACTGCAATGCAACACATTTTCATTATAAAGTACTCACTATCCATTAAAACGATAAATCTGTTCCACTAATTTCTTTAAGGGTAGATATTGGCAGGAAAGCAATACGAGTAGGATACTTAGGGATATTCTAGCTGAATAAATAGCTTATAGTTTTATTATTAGGTTATTTTTTGCATTATATACACAAAAAAGTGATTTAACATGTTTTATAGGACATGGTTATTACGTAGAATTTATTATAACATTATTCTAACGTTGGGACTCGAACAATATCGGAAACCACACTCTATCAAAGTCATATTCACATTGAAAAAAAAAAAAAAATTAAAAATGACGCTCGACATTATTACTTGCATTATACACATACCAGGAGTCAACTAAGTGGCAAAGGGACATGACTCCATGTAAGATAACTAATTATAACATGGTTTTAAAATTTATTTCATCACTAGGGAGTGAACCTTCATACAGGAAACAAAAGGTTGCGGAGTTTGGACTATAGGAAGTGGGAGGGGATCAGTCTCTCACATGATCACAGCACTGAGGAGGCCAGGTACAGTGGACGCAGTAATGTAGATAAACTTGTAGCATAACTTACATTCAATGCGTCGCCATTTACAGTAAAATATTCACTCCCAAATTCTTGTACAAGTTCGGCAATACGTGAATATTTCAATTTTCTTGTTGCAGGCATTTTACTCTGTGTGGAACTAATGAACCCATTGGAGAAACACTATGCGCTGTAGGCAGTGTGCCCAGTTGTTTGTGCTGTCACTGTACGCGCGCAATGACGTCACACTCTGCCCATATGGCAAGCAACTTGCAATCGCTTCATTTCGCGATAGCTGTATGAAGGTTCGAACCCTATTCATCACTTAACTCGTATATTTTTAGAAGTTACGCACTTCTATATTATTGTGTGAGGTTTTAAGCACTTATAGATTACAGATCTCTAACATATGTCATACAGCATCCAGAGCTACACAGCTATCTTAGAATAAGTAAAATATAATTTAAATATTTTTACAATGTACTGTAACTCAAATAAGTTAGAAGTTACTCTTTAAAACACATAATGGTTCCCGAGCCAAATGTCATACAGCACGGCTGCATCAGGTGCATAATCCTCTGAAAGGACATGCTAGGGGATTTATATATATATATATATATATATATATATATATAAAACTCTTTTTTGAACATTTGAATAATGGTATCCCCCTCTTACCTACAACCAAATGTGTAAAGAAACTATATTTGTAAACGTTTGTATCAATTATTTTGACGTAAAGATGTAATAATGATGATGGTGTAATTATTTTAAGAGCGCTCAACTGCTTGGTCATCAGCGCTGACGTAGAGAGAGAGAGAGAAAGAGAGAGAGATAGAGAGAGAGAGAGAGAGAGAGGAACAAGCCTAAAGGAATAAGCCTATGTAAAAATAGTTTCTAGTAACTACATGAAAATAAACGAAAATGGATGGAGAGAGTGAAGTAAATATAACACATAGACTGAATGTGGACTTCCCTCTTCTTTATCCCATCTTCAAATGCACAAAAATGAATGTAACTTAATGTAGCCTTGAGGTTAATACTCTCTGTTATGTTAACTAAACCGTAAACAGCATTGTATAACGTCGTTTAAATCTTAGCCTGCCTAAGTGGCTTCAAGTCAAATGTTTGAAAATGGTGGCGGGATATTTCTTCTTCAATCTTGTATGAAAAAAAACAGACTTATGTAGTGATTTATGAACATACAACGGAATCATGACAAATTATTACTTAAACATACTTGTTCTCACCCTCCCGGGAGATAAAATAAACTTCGAGACAATCTCTCAGGATATCTATTATGTGCGATTTATTTGCAAGCTGTTAAGAGAGCGCTGCAATGTAAAGGAGGTGGGTGGGGGGGGGGGGGGCGAATCGGCCGGCAAAGCAGTCAAGATTTTACCTTTTCATCGACATTCATTGTTCCGTAGCAGGCAAGACACAGTTGAGAGGCTCTGAGAATGCTCCAGAAAAGAAAACAGAATGGAAGAATCCATCTTTGTTCAGAAACAGCGTGATACAGGCGGACGTTAACTGATCGCGAGCGTTTAGCTGCCTGCTGCATCTATATGCGAGCGTGACCTAACATATTTCTGTAGCCGAGATGGAAAGATGGCGGCCAGGGGGGGAAGGGGTCAGGAACGCCTTCAAAATGACTGCTGCAACACTCGAGAACAAAAGAAGCGATACTTGCGAGATGCAGCGGGGAATCCTGGGAAAGCATTTGTTTTCCGTTACGGGTCAGGTGATGCTGTGTACCGTGAATCAGGGCCGAGTCCCAATGTGCGTCCTCGCCCTGCTGTCTATTTGGCGGACACGGCCTTTTTTTCTTCTGCTTGCTTTTCTCGTTCTGCAGCAGTAGATCTTAACCTTAAGCACTAATTTAAATGCCTTTTTCACCTTCTATATAAAATTTTGCTTGGGTAGTCTGAGGTAAATGTCCATTTTGCAGGGAATACGCGTTTAAACATGTGAGGACATACGGCTTCCTTGGGTGTCTTCATATAAGGCTAGTCTATCGCTTCTGAGCCACCATTCTGTAAACTTTCTATTGGATCACCGAAAGGTATAATAACATAGGTACAACTTCATTGGTGTAAACCTAATAGTGATACTCAGCACCGACTATTTTTGCTTAAGGATACCCATCTGTAAAATATCCAAACCCAAAATTTCAGTTCAGTTAAGTTCAAATTTTAATACAGCAATCAGGTTTAATGTTTAATGTGTATACACATTTCATGAATATTTTTACATTAGTTCCTAACAATTTATTGCTGTTTCAGAGAATTGCTCCACACAGTGCAACTATTTTTCGAAAAAAGAAAAGATAACATTAGGGCTAGGATTTTGACGCCCAATAACATGTCAAAAATGCAATTATGACCTAAACATTTCAAAAAATGCCCAATAAAGCTTAAAAAATCACGATAAAACTGTTTTTATTTTAATGTCAGTTTAAGCGAATTCAAAATTACAGAGTATAAAATAATGCAACTAAGCAAAGAGCGGATTTAGTTAATGCACTTACAGAGAAAATGACATTCTGTATGCAATTGATTTATTTTGCGAGAAAATACTAAGTGTTCCGTTCATCAGTCCTGAATTGCAATGCACAACAAACGCCATTTGTAGCCATTGTAGTCATTATTTGCTAACGGAGCCTTGTACATTGAGAAGCTCCTTTCCACTTGCACTGATACTAGAGGAGTAAACTATGTCACTTGCTTCCAAATCTGGTAATTCTCCAAGAGAAAAGTTCCCACCCGACAGTACATCTGCAATTGAAGACAATGTACCAAACCCTTTAGTTTTATTCAAAATGAGCAATAATTTGTTCTCTACAACCTTTCCCAAATTACCATTTACATTTTCTAACTTGCTTGCCACTTTTTTCACTTAGTCTCTCTGCCTTACTAATATGACTCCAGATTTTTCTAAGTACGTTATGGCACCAGTTAGGAATCCAAAAATTGACTTTATGTCTGAAATATATAAAAATGTACAACAATGCAACAAAAACCCTTAAAAATACCCCATACCACAAAATTAGCGAAAAGTGCAAAAAAGTGCCATAACAAATATGGTTAGTTTAATTTTTTTTACTGTGAAATAGATTTATATCAGGTGGCCCATCTCATCCAGCATTGGGATAAGTAGATAACCCTTTGTGCGTTCTAAGATTTGCAGAACGTCACGGCGCGATTCTTACAAAGCGTTCTCCAGTGTCGCGAGTGAACTTTGTTCTGTCTGTAAGAGAAGACGAGCGGCGAGAGCTAGTTCCCAAGGCTTGAACTGTCGTATGTAGCCCGTGATAATAGACACGAATAGTCTTGGCATATTTTCCACTTTACCTGTAGCGACTTTATGTTCCAGGGCATAAACCCACTCTTGTGTATGCTGTTATTGTCTAACGTTACGGATTACAGACTGTAACAAACCAAGAAATACCAATGAAATATTACGGCAATTTACAATCTGTAATTCGTAATGTTAGACAATGGCAGCATATACAGGATTGAGTGTATTCTCTGGAAAATGAAGTCGCTGCAAGTAAAATAGAAAATCTGCTAAAGCTACTATTGTCTATTATCACGGGCTAGATACGATAGTTCGAGCCTTGGGAACTACCTCACATCCCTCGTCTTCTCCTACAAGCAGAACAAAGTTCACTCACGACACTGCCGTCTGCTTCATAACGCCCTTGGCGTTCTGCAAGTCTTTGAACGTACGAAGGGTTATGTATTTACCCCAATGCCGGACGAGATGGGTCACCTGGTATGCAACTCATTAATGAATTAGGCTTACAAAAATGAAGATGCAAAGTCATCATCCTAGTCCTAATTATAATTATACCCCTTAATAGCATATCAACACATTGGAAAAAATGCATTTTAATATTAGTTTGAAAAAAAGAACCTTATAATGAGAACTCAACTTTCTGTTTCTAGAAGTTTACACAATATGAATATTAGTGTTCAATAGCATGAAACTAAGCATGTTGAGAAAAAAATCCCTCTGGTCACTTATATTCTCTTATTTGCAAGGATGTGTAAGACAATTCATTCATTTATGCCACAAAGAACATAGAGTGGAACCATTTGAAAATCAGAAGATTAGAGGTTAAAGTTATGACTAAAATAACACTGTTTCTGACTTTATTACATTGGGAAAGCACTTATTGCATATTATACCTACATAACCTCCTTTGTCTCTTTTCTCCTCCTCTTTAGCTAATTAAGTAGGTACCTGAAGTCCGCTGAGACCTCTCTTGAATGGTTATTCAGTTTAATACTGACAAAACGCATTATACCTATTGTTGTAGGAAGCTAAGCTTACAGGGAATATGTAAACTGCTACATGATACACTTTAAATAGTCGTATAACTGTAAAAGTTGTATAGTATTAATGTGGAAGCTTTCAGTGTTTAATAACACTAAAATCCATATTTATGGATAATAGAAATTGGTGGCCTTTTTTCACCGATGGGTGTCATTAAAGACTAGATGAAAATGGTTTGTTAATGTAGCTTGCACAGAACAGTAAAATAACAATTGTATTTGGTAATAGTAAAGTAAACTTCGGTATGTATATGCATAGATGAAGTCTTCTGGACCAGCTAGCTACAAATATTATTTTAACCTAATGGACATGCTAGGAACATGCAATCAAGCAGACTCTCATGTGTACTCTTAATGAAGACTAGGCAAACTTAATTTATCTTCTTCTAAACTTACCTCACTGTCTTATTTGTAAGATTTTAGCTCACATGTAAGTATAATTTTATTTTTGAAAGTTATTGCACGCTATATAATACGATGATCATGGCATTCTTGAAGCTCAGCCATTAACCGACATATTTTTATCTTTCTTCGCCAAATAAATCACTACAGTATTCTGCATTTAAAACATTTCCTCCCAGTGTTTGTGCTTTGAGTATCATTAAGACATAGCTACACTTCACTGTGCCATATTTTCCTGAACAGAATAAAATAAATTTTCAGTTATAACCAAGTTATATTGAACATTAATCAACTCGTAGCATTAATTACAAACGTATGTTCAAAAGCAACAATGAGATATCAAAGAAATGAACCAAAACTTCCAAGGGATAGTTCTAATTTTATTGAATAAGTATTACTGAACATCATATTAATTCTCACTGTGACATTTGTCATTAGTCAGCTAATACACTCCCGATCTTTCAAGTACTGGATACGGAAAATGCTGCGATAGAAATAGATATATCGCATTTTTTAATTCTAAAAGAAGAAATGTGCTTATGAACTACAAATGGTCCATATAGAAGTCCAAGTATTTCAAATGCTGAAAACACGATGCAATGAAAAGAAACACATTGCATTTTCATTCAGCGGAAGAGATGCCCTTATTAACCATCATTCTCGTACACGCAGATCCATTCATAGCGGTTGATACTATTTACCCATAATAAACAAGAATGATGAATGGTACAGATAAATTAAATTATTTCAATTTGATTATTTCTATAGGCATACATTTCTTTGGTTTTGTGTAAAAGCACACAATAATATCCGTGTATGTACCAGTTGGTGTACATTCTCATTACCTCCAATTTTGAAGAAATCATAAGCCCAAAGCATCTTCTTGCACCTCTTGGAATATATCTAAACTGAATAAAATTAATGTAGGACATAGTGCACACTTCCGGGGACAATGTCAGGTATTTCTTGAGAGGCGACAGAATAATTCAATTTGGGAAGCTCTCGTTCTTCCTAGGGAGATGCAAGCCCTCCTACGACCAAAGTTTGATAAACGATATAGTACCTGTTTCAGACTGAATGTTGCAAAACACAGT
Source organism: Tenodera sinensis (assembly GCA_030765045.1). Lineage (NCBI taxonomy): Eukaryota > Metazoa > Arthropoda > Insecta > Mantodea > Mantidae > Tenodera > Tenodera sinensis. Next base: position 186,426 of record JAUKNM010000147.1, read on the forward strand.
TACCTACATAACCAGCTGCATAGACAGTCTTCACTTAGTAATTGGAGCTAACATTACATACTTATATCACAAATGGCAGAAAAGAACTTTATATAATTATAACATTAATTAAAACAGCAATGACGGTTTTTTTAGGAATAACTGGTGGACGCATAGAGAGGCATTAAGCAAATTCAGTGAGATAAAAGTCCAAGCAGGAGACCCGGGTTCGATTCTCGGTACCGGCTTGGGGATTTGCATCCGCTAGGTGACCTGGTCCAGGGTGCACTCAGCCCCGTTAGGTCCTGAGGAGCTGATTGAAGAGCTATTTGACTGAGAAGTAGTTACCCCTGGTTGTGAAGACCACATATACCGACCGAGTAGGACCAGGGTGCTAAGCACGTCCCACCCTCCAGTACTGCACCCAACTTATGATGCCTTGGCGTGCAGAGCAGGGAGACTTGGCCCGGAAAGGGCTGTTGCATCGGTACAGTGGGTTAGTTAGTGAGACACAATTCAATCGTTAGGGTACATTATGCTAGATTTTGTTACCGGTTCCAGGGGTAAAGCGCTTTCTGTAACTAAATGGTTGATACAGTTCTTGAAATGGCATTTTTGCGGGATCCGAGTCCCATGCTATTCACCAACAACGTCGTATCTGGTGCTATCTTTGTTATCTTTAAATACAAATATTATGTCCTATCCTATGTTATTCTGTTCGCTGCTGTTCAAGAGGAGCTGTAAGCATAACCTATATACCTTTCAGCTCCAAGCTTTAAATATATATTAATAAGAAAACAGGAAATCACATACCTTTCTTTCCTCCTCGTGTGCTTGGACTACTACCTGAGAGGTTTATATGTAGACCACAAGGCACTATGGAATATACGAATATACGTACATACACGGTTGAATAATAGAATAGGAAGGAATTATTAGTATTCCTTTTTTAAAGAAATACAGAGTGAAATTCGCAGAATCAACTAGACTTTTAAAACACAGATCCACTAAACAATCTGTAAGTTTAAGGACAAAAATACTGGCAATGTAAAGTGCATTCTTCTTGATATTATAAAGAAAATACGAATAAAAGGAAAAAAATAGCAAAAGAACTTTAGTGTGATCTATTTGCTTATTTATTCTTGAATTGAAAGTTTCCTTTCATTTTTCAGTTTTTCCTTTGTTATTTCTGTTTTACCACCTTCACACATACCCACACATATATTTTGTGACTTTGGAGGGTGTAAAGTAAAGAAGACAGATGTAGTCGAGATAAAGAAACACTTTTATTTCCGTAAACAGTAACTTTGTACACTCGTTGCAACAGCAAGAAAGTCTTTACCGATTCACCAACAGCACGGCTCTGAATTCGTAACACAAAGAACTGTCCCTTCTCCGTCGGCACGACTCCTCAACGCTTCGCATACGTCTTTTCTTTCCGTCGGCACGACTACTCAACGCTTCACATACGTCTGTCCTCTCTCTGTCCTTCTCACACTTTACCGCTATTTATATCTCCCAGGCACTCTTCTGGAAGCTTCAGGAACGTTCAGTTATTGCGGTGAAATACAAAGCAGAAGATTCCCAAAGTCTCTATCCTTTTCTCTCTTTCGGCAAGCGCCCCAACAATGCGGCCATTCTCTGTCTCTTTCCTTCGGCTCCTTTGCGGTAGTGCCGACAATAATGCGATGGGTGACACTGTTGTTGTCGGCAATTAGATGCGGCGGGCGCGATGACACTTTACATGGATACAAACCTCATGCCCGAGGTGGGCCTTGAGCCCACAGCTGTGGCCATGAGGAACAGTTATTTTAAATGGATGATGAATGGAAGTATGTGCAGATGAGCTATGGGGCCTAGAGCACTAACGCTACCTATATTCGGCGCAGGAAACGGGGGAAAATGCAAAAAATAGCAAAGAATTCATTGCTTCATTTATTTTCTACAGATTCTTAAACATACAAAAGGGAGTTTATTTCTAAGCGGAGAGATTAAATAACTGCAATACGGCTACGCGTTTTTAAAGAATTTGTTTATTTAATTTCGGCCACCGTGCAATAATTTTAGTTAGTTCTATAACATATAACTGTTTACTCAGGCACCGCTTTAAATTTCTTCCAATATTTAAGTTTGCAACTTGTTGGGCATTTTAAGCTGGCATTATTGAGAAGCCTCAGATTCTAAAACTTAAAGACATAATAATGAAACATGTATGAACAATTTATGTGTTCAACACAAAGTGTTAAATAGATAAATATGTTGTTGCTATCCGTTCCGAAGTTATTAGTAGAACATTCAACGTCTATTGTTATAAGAAGTTATGCGCGTAAGATTCCAATTATAGTTTATGATCTAATATAAGCATCATTCTGTGTTTCCATACTTGAGTACAATTTTCTTTATTCTTCAACCTTTATTTTTAATTGTTTTTAAATGCGTCAATGTAAACGAATGTATCAAGTTCATGCGTTACAAAAGTAAGATAAGTTTTGATTTTTGGGAACTCTACTAAGCTCTCCAAATATTTTAAGCGAAATGGACAGAATCTATTTCATAGAGAGGACTTTATAGTAAATTATGGAAATATTAGAATGCCGAAAATCCAAATACCAAAGATAATGTAATATTTTCGTGACTCCAATTGAAAGTTTCACCTGTGGGTTTTAAAAGATGGTACGGATGAAAGATGAAACTTGTTTCTTATTTACTTATACTTGTCCTACTTTAATTATCCGCCGAAAAAAGTAGGAAGAAATGTAGTTTTCATTTTGACTTCCTCAAGTTTCGATCGTAAACATTTTCCTATCCTGGAATTTAGGTTTGCTGATTTATTACAGTTTCGGCCATTTGGAGTAATATCGATTTGACGATACAGCTTCAATAGAGGAGCAGAGTAATGATGTAAAGAGTAGCTATTTCAGAGAAGCGTCTTATTCAGAGCTACAATTAATGAAAAGACGAAAGAAGTGATGTAAATCGGTACATTATCAAAGTAACTGCGTAAACAAGAACTAATTTGGAAACCTATTACAATGTTTTCGAGTTTAAAGTACTGTGGATGCAAGCTTTTGTAGACCTCATGTAAATATTTGTAGCAAATATCCTCGCTCCTGTGCCTTAGAATCTTTCCACGAGAAATTGAAGAAAGGAAGTATAGGGATAAATAATTTAACAAATAAAATATAAAAATTACGGCACAGAAATGCCCTTACTTGTCAAAATGCAATACAGGGGTCAATAGGTTTATCCCAAATATCAACTATGCCCAATCACTACGACTTATCCATACTGACATGTCGTATTTCCACTAATGTTAAGCCGCAGAATATGTATTTCAATCATCATAGTCACATTCTTCTAATTAGATAATGAAGAGAGAATGTGCCATGGTCTGTATCACAATTTCAGCTCTATTTCTCAGCCTTCCTTCGTCTGCACGATTCAGACTTAAAACCACCAGTTTTTGTCGTGATTGCAATAGTATTTGGCACACTAATGCATCAAGTTGTTTATTTGCATGTTGTGCCTAAGTTCAATCGAAAATTGTGAACTCATTTCAACTAGCTGTTATATAAACTGATGGAAATTCAGTCAAGTAATGAAGTGAGAGTAATGAAAGGTTTTTTGACTTTTAATAGTGCCTTGGATGTGCATTCTGCAATTAGAAGTCAAACATTGGCGTGGTCACAGGGCCAATTGAGATATCGCAACCTGAAGTTCAGAGGACGTCAATCTGCGCTATAACTTCACACGATAAGCAAGAGGCCGTTAAGACTACGTTATTAATTAAGAAAGTATGACAGAATCCTGATATTCTAATCCATTTATATCGATTATGTGTGATTTTTACGCGTGTACGGAATCACTTCCGGTTAAAAGAAAATTATTTCTTACATGACACGACCTTCGAAGTCTCGGCTGTAAAAACGTTGGTATTGGTGAGTAAATCTTGAGAAACAGGTTGTAAAGAGGCCTAGAAAGCAAGGTAGCTCAGAAGAAATTCTAAATTAAACGTTCTCTGAAGAAGTTCCTCAATCACGTAGAGACCTTTCACAACAAATGAGCGGTTACCTAGACTCCATTCATCCAATTTTAAGCTACAAAAATTAAAACTATATACAATTACTGGGGATTGGGGGATTTAAAAGATTGTCATTCTGCATTCAGGTATGTTTTCGTCTGGATTTTGAATTTGTGTGTGCTGTAGAGCAGCATGGTCTCACTTACAAGAGTATGTTAATTAAGTAAAAGCCACCGATCTGATAATGAGTAACTCAACTTGCATCACGAGCAATCTCGTATGTTATAAAAGCGTAGTGGTGGCTATAGAATAAGAAGTCCAATTTCTGTTCGGAAATGGTTATCACTATTAGATATGTGAATTCAACTGTACGCAGTTTTTGCACAGTTAATGGAGTGAATTGTGTAGTTTTGCTGCCATCTAGTAGCTAACACTCAACAGCAGCACATACAGCCGAGTATTTCTTACGAAAATCTTTGCCCATTTCTGAACACAGTCATCATTAGCACTAGGTAGTTGAGAATTTTTTTTTTTTTTTTTTTAAAGCTCCGGAAGATGAGATCCAACCTAACGTATGTTCAATATGGCTCATTACAGGCCAGAAGATGTTTGACTTGATTTGTGCTTTTCTGCCTTTTTCGTCATTTTTGGGTTTAAATATTTTTTCAGTCTTTTTGTTTCATTTAACAGCATTTTTCAACTTCACCTTGGTTTGACTATCACAGAGTACAATTTCAATTCCAATTTATTTGAAATAATACGCACTGCTAAGACTGCCTACAACAGGTGGTTGAGAGGACCTTTCTGTTGCATTCATGTCACTTTCATCAGCACAGGGAATGTATGCCTTCTGCTAGAACCTACTCAACCATTTCTGAATATCCCATTACCTTGACCAAGGGTAGAGGTGGATAGGTTGTACTCACCTTATGTTTGGCTGCAAATTTATAGTTTGTGGAAGAAATTATACCCGTAAATATGCCTAAAACTAAGCCTAGTAAAACTTGTTTTGTTTGTAGCAACTATTTGGAGCGGAGGTATTTTCTACTAAAGGAAGCATTCTTTTCTGCAAATATTGTGAAATGAAATTTAGTGCAGAAAAGTGGTTCTGTGTGCAGCAGCTTATTCAGCATGAGAAACACGCAAGAGCAACCTCCCGAGCCACGGAGAACGGAAAATCACAAAGTGCTAGTGAATGTACTAAGTTTTGCTCATTTTACAAAGATATTTGTAGTGTCTCAGTTAACGCGAATATCACGTTAGCAAAGATGTGCCTGTTTCAGTTTCTTTCCCCAGAATGTCCATTGCTCGTTCCTAAATCAGAAGGAACATTCCTTTTAGGTAGTTTTGATCACTCTGTATATTGCATAGCATTAGAGTGTTGTATTTTCAAGCATATGTATTACATATCTAACTGAAACTAAAATTATTAATTAATTTGGACCACCCTTGTACGCTTTCCAGCTTTACGTCCCTTTTTGATATTTTGGTAGTTTTGAATGTCCTTTTATCCAATTTATGGGTCTTCAACTTCCGAGCATCAGTATCAACGTCTGACTTCCTTTGTTGGCTTACTTAGCATATGCGATTATTACCTTCAAGGAGCATCAAAAGATAAAACAAGAAGAATAATCCAAATATTTTAGATGAGAAGCAACAGTCTTGAACTAATTTCAGTGGGAATGTCCGTAAGTAATGAAAGCAGGTGTTAGAAATGTATGGCAAGTTGTGACTTGTTCCCAGATATTACGTGACTGATACAAGGAGTTATTTTTAATTTAAGTATTTATAAATAATAGTTTAGAATTAGAGGCAAGTACTAGTAAGTGTATGCGGGCTACCTCAGACCTTTCCTGGGCTGCATAGGCCTGACCTCACGAAGTAGGTCAAGCCTAGCTCAGGTTTTAGTGCATAGCATTCAATATTCACCCCGTAAAGTTTTATTCAAAACGTAATTAAAAACCCAGAGAATTAAAATTAAAATATAGTAAGCAAATGCAAAACAAGAGAAAGTTGCGGCACATGAGAAGTTTGGTATATAGTACACGGTACAAAAATAACATAAAATACCGCCTATAGCGCCAAATTTTACAAGAAGAAAAGTAACATGATCAAAAATACCTTCATTAATAAGCCTATACTTCACAGTGCGGTGTCGTTTGAGCCCTAGCCTTTTGCTCTATTCTCTCCTCAGGTGCGACCACCTTTAGTATCCTTTTGCCTTACCCCTACCCCCGGGGTCCCCCGTCAAGGGTTTAAGTAGAAAAGGTTTCATTGGTCAGTGTGCTAGGTGTCCCACTCCGGACCTTGTGCATTCTGTCCATCCTCTTATAATGCAGTGTCCTGAAGTAGATTACTTCGATATTGCTCTACCTGCTACCAAATGGTTGCCTTTATAAACCACTTCTTTTGTTCAAAGAATAAGTAAACTTAGAGAAAGCAGTTATGGCCGTTTCGAACGTGTGGAACCAGGTTTTTCTTACGTATAATGTCATGAATATAACAAGTTCTGCAACTTGATTTGTAATTCTGTAATATTAAACGAACTATTTACACCTAAGAAAAGGGATACAAAACAGAATATTAAGGCTAGATATAGGTAAAATTATTCATATGTTGCATTTTTTTTCTTTTCATTAAAATAGTTTACAGCAATGGGATTGCATTCCTGAAGTTTCACGTTCCTATCATCATTTTAAGTATTAACAAATAATTTTAATAGAAATTACTGTTACTGTGCCACGCCCCCTTTTTGCTTAACGTTTAAAAAGGTTTGCCACTTTTGTATTTCTTGCTGTTTGGACTTTCAGTTTCCTAGTATTGTCTGTGCGCCTTTAGAAAGCTGTGAACGAGATGACGAAATGCGTATATTGGGGTCACTTTGCTTTGAATACTTTTGAAATGCCTCTGCAACAATGAAGATCAAAGTAAATCTTTAATTCAACTTCTCTACAGTTTACGCTTTTTCATCTTGAAGGTGCATTTTCTCCGAAACTATTGCATGTATGTACAGTTATCAAATTAAGCTGTTTAACAGTAAAGGTCCTGCTGTTTATTCCAGTGGAACAGAATTTCAATACACATTTTAGTTAATCATTGGTTAGATTTTACTGGAAGGAATTTTTAAGAATTATGTCAAAGCAAATATCTATTATTTTTTTCTTAAAAATAACAATACATATAAAACTTCTGCTCCACAGTATTATATGCTGTATGTTCAAGATAACACATAAATTTTTCAACGAAATATCTCAAGCACATTATTAGAAAGTGCACCTTATTCTCTATTAGAAAGCAACAAACATGGTACAGAGGTGCGAAAAGTATTAGACTCAAAGCAAATGTTTTACATTTTGTGGACTTTCTTTGCCGTAGGGACCTTGCATTATAGGTTATTAGGATTCTACTTTGGTGTTGTGCATACGATACACAACATCTTATGTTGACTCTCAGTCATTACTTGCCTATGAGTTTGAAGCAAGGTTGGTAGCAATGCTTAAGGCAGACAGCTGCTTGTGTTCTATTATTGGACTTCTTAATATTTGTTTCTGTAATGAGTTTATTGCAGCAAAACTGATTTTTATGTAAGTTCTGATAGTAAATAACCATTTTACTATAATAGAGGCCTATACCAATCTTTAAACATTAAATGCTGTGTATTAACCCATCAATAAATTATTTATTATTATTATTATTATTATTATTATTATTATTATTATTATTATTATTATTATTATTATTATTATTATTATTATTATTATTATTATTATTATTATTATTATTATTATTATTATTATTATTATTATTATTATTAATATTATTATTATTATTATTATTATTATTATTATTATTATTATTATTATTATTATTATTATTATTATTATTATTATTATTATTATTATTATTATTATTATTATTATTATTATTATTATTATTATTATTATTATTATTATTATTATTATTATTATTATTATTATTATTATTATTATTATTATTATTATTATTATTATTATTATTATTATTATTATTATTATTATTATTATTATTATTATTATTGTTGTTGTTGTTGTTGTTGTTATTATTATTATTATTATTATTATTATTATTATTATTATTATTATTATTGTTATTGTTATTATTATTATTATTATTATTATTATTATTATTATTATTATTATTATTATTATTATTATTATTATTATTATTATTATTATTATTATTATTATTATTATTATTATTATTATTATTATTATTATTATTATTATTATTATTATTTTTATTATTATTATTGTTATTATTGTTGTTATTATTGTTATTGTTCTTATTCTTATTCTTATTCTTCTTCTTATTATTATTATTATTATTATTATTATTATTATTATTATTATTATTATTATTATTATTATTATTATTATTATTATTATTATTATTATTATTATTATTATTATTATTATTATTATTATTGTTATTATTGTTATTGTTATTATTATTATTATTATTATTATTATTAGTATTATTAGTATTATTAGTACTATTGTTATTATTAGTATTATTGTTATTATTATTGTTGTTATTGTTATTATTATTGTTATTATTATTGTTATTATTATTATTATTATTATTATTATTATTATTATTATTATTATTATTATTATTATTATTATTATTATTATTATTATTATTATTATTATTATTATTATTATTATTATTATTATTATTATTATTATTATTATTATTATTATTATTATTATTATTATTATTATTATTATTATTATTAGATTTATATTATTTATATTTTCTGAAGAGGAAAGTTTGACCGTAAACATCTTGTTATCAAGCTAGAAGGCATTACATTTTTGCAACACCGTGTCTGGTTAGATGAAATTCCACCGAAGACGCTGCTAGGTATCTTTACTGTACAGAATTAGTGACTTCTCATGGACTTGGACATTTCTGTCTTGACTAGCTGAAATACCCGTTGCCCGTGGTTTGTCGATTTATCCCTAAACCTTTATTACATTTGTCTTCATTAATGCAAAATTGATAGAATAATAAGCTTTTTTTTTTAGAATAGTTTGTGAAGGACTGGGCAGAGACAGTAATGTGAACGTAACACATCAAATTTTTTTATCTATATTTAAGGAAAAATTATTTGCTTTGAAATAATAGATAAGGCATTAATAGAGTTTTGAAATAACAGTAGCCGCGTATCTTTAATTTTAAGAATTACAATATCAAGCCGTTTTAAATCTTGGTTTAATTATATGGCTGTGAAGTAGCTCAAACCATTTAACTGATCTACTGTACCTGTTATAAATACTACCACTGTGAGACAAATTTTCTTCACCATGAAAAGGTTTGAAATATAGTTAAAACGCAAACGAAAAGAAATGCAAGTTTATGAACCACATTCTAAATCCAAATGTTGGACTTCGGAGCTTAGTTGATAACATCATTATAATGATTGCTGAGTTCTTTCAAAAATGCCTGGCATAGCACGAGTGGCATCAAAAGCTACAAGGATCCTAGACATTAGTTCCTCTTCACTATTGAATGGCGTCTCGTACATATCTCAAAAAAAGAAAAAGAAATCTAAAGGTATTGCATCTGATGAACGTGCTGGCCATGATGTTGGTTCTCCCCTACCAATTCAGCGATCAGCAAATCACTTACATCACCGGAATAAAGCGCAGGTGCCCCGTCCCCTTGGAAACAACAATAACTGGCGTATTCCTAAGGCAACATCTTCCAGAAGTTCTGGCAAAATATGTTTAAACACTGTAAGTAAATGTGCCCCGTAAAACATGGAGGTAGTAAACAGTGCCCTATGAATGTGTCATTGACAATGCCAGCCCAAATGTTCACTGCAAACCGCTGTTGCTAATTTGTAACTCTAATGGCTCTAGGGTTCTTCTGTGCCAAATTTGGCTGCTATGTGTGTTAAACATGCTTCTCCTTTAAAAGCCTCGTGGATCCACAATATTGTAGAAAATCTTGATTGATCAATGCGTTTATGAAGAAACCACTGGACAAACTGTTGTCGGGGTGGAAACCCATCTGCCCGACTGGTTGAAGTCGAACTCGGGTGATATGATACGGATGTAATTGCAGAATTCTAGTAACCGGAGACTCGCATGCACTATTGATCTTGTGCAAGTAGACGGAGAATTATGGATCCGGTCAACAACCTCCTCTTCTAAACCCAATGTTCTTTAATTTTCTTTGGGGTCCCGGGCGATGTGCTTGTGTTTGGAAAGTTCCTTTTCTCGCAGTCGACGTTGTATGACAGTAAAGGTGCCGTGATGTGTTCTTGAGTAAAGTTCAGCACAAGATCGCGTACCCTTTTTGTATTTCCCCAAGCCGTAACATAAACGTAAGGCGTATCTGCTAGTTCTACATAAGTGGAACATTCTTATACTAAACCATAAACAAGAAAGCCCTTCCAGTAAACGAAGCAATTTACTGTATGCTGATAGCTGAGATTGATAACTGGAACCAAAAGGTCACAACGTGTTCTGTAATATGCAACGGAATCCCTTATAATTTAAGTAACAAAATGGAGGTTTTGGGTTAATGGTATTATAAAAATGTTAAAAACAGAATACAAGTGACATTCCAAAATTGTAAGAAAACAAAACACGAGCGACATTCAAATGTCGGAGAGGGAACCAGGAATATGTTGTGACAGAATTTCTTCCAACCTGATGCGGGTTTGAAACACATTAATGTCCTCTATGAATGCCTTATCACGCTGCAGGACACTAATGTTATTTGTTGCTTCTTTTGGTTTTATTGCGTTTTTAACCTGTTCGTTATAGAAATCACATTTTCTCTGCGGTAGACAGATTTACTGCCTTTTCCAACATTCTTAATAAGTTATTAAGCGTTTTGTCTAATGAAACAGTAGCTTCAGATCTTTACTGTAATCGCCGAAACGTCCTGTGTGTGCTCTCAGCTTTTGAAGTTTTATCGCTTCAAAATCTAAGAATTTTGATTATCATGGTAAAATTAGTGATGCTGTCGAGCCTAAAACTACGAAGATTCCCCAAAAGGATTCGTTTCATAATACTGCTCAAATATTCCTATGGAATGTACTTTCATGTAGTTTGTGTTTTAATTAAGTATATTAACAATATGTACGAATTTGTAGTTTTTCACGTTTCATAAAGCTACCGGAACAGATTAGAAGACCCGATATCGTGCGTGACTGTGAAGATTTTAACACGTGGAAGAGAAAATAAAAGTACGATAGTCCCATCAAAGGGCACAAATGAGTCATTCCACGTCAAATCGAACAAAATATGGCAAAAAATGACCTTGATCTCTCAGATTTTCTTGAAAATTTTTTTTGGTGTTTTGGAACAAAATATACTTGGCCCGTGTTTCTTCGTTTTATATAAAAAAATTTATTTTAGCAGATATTAATTTTTGAAATGTCCCAATAATCGCGCGCTCCTCACTCTTCGATCAATCATACCTCCGACTGTAATGAAGCAAATTACTTGATCTTTGGCTCAAATTAAAGATAAATTGCAGTATTTTGTGAGGTATTTATTAGAAAATTTTATTAATTATTATTAATATTATATTTTATACGATTAAGGTTTTAAAGTTAGATAATAACATAAACTCGACCATTTAAAAATCTGGGTAAAAAACTAAAAATACAATGAAGTTTATTCAATATTCTCAGAAAAAATCAAAATGGAGTCTCTAATAGTTCAGTTTTAATTAACTTACTTGCAAATCAGTACAGCGGAGTCGCGAGGCAGTGGTGACGGCTACAGTAACCTCGCACAATTGCCACCTTCCATTATGGCAACTGTCCACTGCTTGAGGTTGCATGAATGTTACAAAGTATAGTAAGGAGAACACTACTAGCTGGCACTATTATATGTACACTATTAGCATCTTCAAAATGTTTTTAAAATATGCATTTTAAACTAATGTTTTCATACAACACACAACTTTACCTCCTTTGAAAGAAAATTGTTTCACTAAAGCTTCAGTTTTTGACAAAGGAATGAAGGAGTGTAATATTACAGCACAGCTGGACCCATCGTTCTTGGTCCCTGACCTTGACTGGAAGTCCTGTTGGCGGTTTCATCAGCTCATATTGTATAATTCTGCGAATGAAACCATGCACATGGGGAGGGACGGGGAAGGTAGTGATATCTGCATGATCTGAGACAGTCTTGCTAATTCAAGGGTGCTGTTTAGTCCAGCGTGCAGTTGAAGACATAGACCTTTGCGATAAAGAGTGAATATAGTGAATTTGTGCGACATTGATAATAGCGTAAATCAATTATGCCACCTGTACGTTCTAAATTAGGGACCAAAACATTACACAGTCAGAGTAGAGAAATTATTTCAAATGTATGGACGTACATGAAGGAAGAAGCTAAAAGCAAAGAACTGCTTACATCAGAAGATTTTTTTAAAAAAAATTCAAAAGTTCAAAAGCACGTATCAGATGCCACAGGAGTATCAGAAAGAAGGTATATTGTGGAGACATTTTTGTGTATGGACTGTACTGCCTTAGTAAGAAGTTATGTGAGTAGCATAGCTGACGCGGTAATTCGCATGCTGTCTGCAGTCATCTGGCTTGTTACTCGTCCGTGTGCGCTTGCAGGCCTCCAGAAAAAAAATTGTAGCAAATGCACTAATGCAAGCTCCATAGTTTTCAACATCTTATTTTATAGATAAAATGTCAGGGAATACGTGTGTATTTTTTTAGATTTTTAACACATCGATTTAAATTCTATTTTTGGTTTTACAAAATATACCATCAAAAAAACAGTCCAAAATTTATGTGTAATACTGATTGATCGAAAGTTGTTAAAAGTGTTATATTTAACCTTTCCAGTGCGCCAAACCCCAACTCTCAACTCTATATGGTCTTAGAGTAACAAGTGATTTTATATTACGGTGCGCGCAGAAATTGCTTACTTTCTAATAGCCATAACTAAGCAAGTAATTTAAGAATACGGAAATAAAAAAATACGGGTCTCCTTATTTGATGCCTATTATTCATAAAAAAAATTTGAACCTCCTACGAGAAAGTCGTGTTTTATGCGTGTTCGATTTGACGTGGATTGACCCAAATACGTGTAGTCTTACTAAATAGGACTGTAAAACACGATTACCCATCGTGCATTATTTATTGTTTATAATAGAATACCTACATATATTACTACAAACAACCAAATGTTTAAAATTGTGATATAATGCAACTCGAAATAATTATCAATGATCGGTGTTCTTCTCACCCATTTGGTATACTCCATTACAGACATCACATTAAAAAAGTACACTTCTAAATATTAAACAAAACAAATAGGTTCTTCATTGATTGTGCTGATATCGTATTTCAGTGCCAATAAAGAAATAGAGCAGAACCCCTTTTATGTTTTCTAGAAGTTACACAATGTGCTGCATTAAGCTATACTATGGTTATTGCAAAAAGTTATAGAGCTAATTTTGTCAAACGTTTCTTTAGAGTAAGTTTATGGCTTTCCAAAGAAGTGTACTGCGACGTGCTTCTCCTGTAAGGCATCGTGACAGGATCCTAACCAAAAATAGCTATAAAACTTTAGCAGTCGGATATTTGGCTTGGGGGCAGAAGCTGTGAAATATCCCTTATGGATGCCAGATGTCGTAAAACTAAACATCATAGGGAAGCCATATACTTTTAAATGCGACACCATATAAATTTCTACGTGAAAAATATCTTCATGAGGGCATCCATTCTTCATTTTTTTGAATTTATTTGAAATGACAAGTAGCATTTGTACAAAATATTGCAGACCTAAGATTAGGATTTCAATTCATTTAACCGTTTTTGGTACAATTCAAAAAGTAAATGCCTTCTTTTTTCCAAAAACTATCCCTATTGACAAAATATTTGGGTGTCACGCACTCATCTGTATACATATAGGTACATAAGGGTTTGGGGAAATGCTCTAAAAATTGAATGGCTTCAAACAAAATTAATTTGTCACAAAAAATGCTTTTTTAATCTTTGAGGGGTTCCATTAATTTTATGCTTTAATTTAACATATTGTGACGCCGGACCCGGCGCCCAACAAAGGACGGTCTGGGCCAAGCTACTTCACACCACATACCAGGCCTGCGAGCAAAGGTGTAGGGTCAAGTTCGCCATACTACTCACGTGAGCAAACACGTGACTAATAACAATCAAACGGCAACACAAAGGGCAGCCAGAACCTCCGTGGGGCATCCGACAGCAGGCAGCCGGCGTGTCTGTGGAAGTCGAGAAAGGACCATGTGACGTCATCCCTGATATATAAGGCGGCGAGGAAACAGCAGAGTGTTAGCTTAACAGAATTGAGCCAGTCAGTGTATTAGTGAGTTCGAGACAGCTGTGTTAGTGTGTAATAAGGCTACAAGAATAGCTTGTTAAAGAATATTCAGAGAAAGTCATGCGAATGCAACATACAAGATTTCAAATAGTTGTTTTTCTCTACTTCATGGTTACTATTAATACAGGTAACGAAATGATTTTTTGAAGATTATGCGATCAGATGAGAAATATAATACGGTATTGTTAGTAATTCAACATTTATAATTTAACTTACCAACAATTCAAATTTACAAGTAATACAGTTGTTATACACTGTCATTATAATAATTGTTAAAAATGAACATTAAAAATTCACCAATGTGTTTCCATTGCATATTTCATTCTCTATCAACTATCAAATTTATCTTACTTGGTTTACTAAGGGTTCCGATGTTTGAAGCATCGGAGGTCGATGAAAGTCGACTAAAATCCACAGTGACTCGTGGGCTACATCTCATCACTATCATACACAAATGCAGACAAACAACTTCAAAAATAGTTATTTTAATGTACCACAAAATTAAAGTAATCATAATACTTGTTTTGACTGTTATATGGGTGAAAAGGCTACTTATAGATTATTTTGTTTTTATTTACTTAACGGGGGTTAACTGTGGTATAGTCGCTTTCACATCACTTGTTTCTAAACTGTACAGCTTATGCATTATTCAAGTAATCTTCATCAAAATTAACTGGCATAATATAGATTCTATTTGTTAATCATAAACGAGTGAGTGAGTGAGTGAGTGAGTGAGTGAGTGAGTGAGTGAGTGAGTGAGTGAGTGAGTGAGTGAGTGAGTGAGTGAGTGAGTGAGTGAGTGAGTGAGTGAGTGAGTGAGTGAGTGAGTGAGTGAGTGAGTGAGTGAGTGAGTGAGTGAGTGAGTGAGTGAGTGAGTGAGTGAGTGAGTGAGTGAGTGAGTGAGTGAGTGAGTGAGTGAGTGAGTGAGTGAGTGAGTGAGTGAGTGAGTGAGTGAGTGAGTGAGTGAGTGAGTGAGTGAGTGAGTGAGTGAGTGAGTGAGTGAGTGAGTTGTGTTTAAGGGCCCGTCGACAACTAGGTCATTAGGGTCCGAATCATAAAAGATAGTTATGGTTTAAATTATGCAACTTTTTATTACCAGCTATATTAATTACGTATTATAATTAATAACTATATATAATTAATAATAATTAATTTACTTTCCTCGCTTAATGCTGCCACGTTAGGGATTTTATACTTGTGTAACCTATTAAAATATTTTAAGAATTAAAATGCACCACCGTCATTTTTCCCGGGGTTAGTTGCCTTGAAACAATTTTTTTTTTATTTATAAAAATTCAAAATATAAAATATGTTAGCATTCTTATATTTCTTTTAAAAAGGTAGATAAATTTTATATATATAAGTTGGTGGTTCAAATTAACAAGCATACATCTAGATACATTTGGAACAAATGTCATGCAATTCTGTCAGATGGTTTTGAAATGAAAGGTTTCTATGTGAAGTCAAGCTAACAGCGTAACTACCATGCCTATTAAATCTATAGACTTGAATGCTTGTAATGCTGGCAGTTATCGCAATATTGAAGAAAAACGAACTTTATGATACACTTTGAAGTAAGCATTGGCAATTAAATTCAGGAGAAAGGAGAAATGGAGTTCTTTTTTAGAGTATTCTTATGTTAGCTTCCGCTTAACAGAACTGGCCTCAGTAAAAGGTTTTTGTACATAAGATACAAGATATAAGATATAAGACATAAGAACATCTACAATGTGAATCTATTGAATGAATATATTATGAAATTGTAGTTTTTAAATACATGGAACAACGTGCAGGGGGTTCGCGTAAACTTCTCCTGAACGACAAACGTGTGTGAGTCATTGGAAATAAAATCGAGTTCACGTTATCTAAGGCAATTACTGTGTTCTGCTCACGAGAATTTGGCTGTAAGAAGTGTGTTCGACATCAACAACTCCATCGTTTTCTGATAAAGATTACAGCTAGAGTTTCAAAAAGACTTGGGCACTTTAAGAAACATATGCCCTTGTGGTAGCAACGGATCTGGGATCGTTAGTATTCCAGGAATGCTGGCGCAAGTGCGTAGGCTTTCTAAGAGGCCCAAGCCTTGATGTATGTTGAAACTCTAGCCACAATCTTTCTCGGAAAACGCTGGGGCTGTTGATGTCGAACACATTCCTTAGAGCCAAATTCTCTTGCGAGTAACACAGTAGTTAATGTAGACAGTGGTTCTATTTATGACATAATTGTAAACTGTCATGTGGTACTGTCCTTTCCCCTCCAGAGAGCAGACCACCCCTCAGACGTTCCTTCGTCAGAGGCCTACACTACCTCCAGGCTGCCTAGTTATGATAGGCTTTCGTGTACAACCCTGGCGCGGTGATCTTTGTTAGGGTAACCTTATTTTGTATCCCAATACGATATCCTCTAAGCACAACAGTTTAAGCAGTTCCGTTTTCTTATAGCCTTGTTAGCTTTCTTCGCTCCTTTTTCGTTTACCTGTTCTGCTTTACTTTAACCATAAAATACCGAGCGATATGGCTCCTCGGTGACTTCTGTGACTCGTATTCGGAAGGTTCCGGTTTAGATACCCTAGAGCAAGACAATCTGTCCAGGAGGTTTTTCGTGGTTTCTCCACATCAGTAGGCAAATGCCGGGGTGATTCCCATTCTGGTACTATTTTCTTGTCCCCTCATTCCCTCTCACCTCGTTTTTCCTTTCGTGTTTCGGCTGGGCTTCGAGGCTATGCAGTGTCAGTCTGTGTCTAACAGATGCTTCTGTTCTTCTCTTGTGGTTCTTATTTCTGTCATTGGAAGTATGTATGGTTTATATGTTTCGGTTTTACTCATTTTCATTTTGCCAATATAACACGGCTTTTTCCTTTTGGTTGTTGAAATTCGTTCTTGTCTATCGACTGCTCTATCCCTTCTTTTCCAATCTTTATCCTCCTTTCTTGAAAGTGGAGTATTAGGATATTTATTATATACGTCGATATATTTCCTTGCCTGGCACCATATAATATTATGCTCCAGGTAGCGGTATTAAACGCACTTTTCACGTCTAAAGTAATTAACCCTTTCGCTGCTAATAACGTGTATATCCGTTATCGACTTTTAAGTCGCCCTGTGCTAATAGCATTACACATGTTACGCACGTTGCGCTAAGAAACTCACGTATAACCACAAGACAAACATTTCTGAAAAAAAAAGTAAAAAAAATATATATAAATAAATAAAAATCTGCATACTGGACCCCGGCACCTAATTTCTTAAACCGGGGTCAGTATTCAAATCTTTATTATTTTATTACAAATATAAAACAAATATACACTTCAAAAAATTTACAGGTTAATAAAATAAAAATAAAAATAAAATAATTTAAAACACAAAATTTTAACATCCTAAAACCACACCTCTTTAGCTAAAATTAAAAGGAAAAAAAGCAACAAATTACCAAAATAAATTACAAAACATTCCATCTCATCCTTAACCATACCTATTCAAAACTTTTATAAATTTAATAAAAAATCTATAACATTTTTAAAAACCCACCTCTTTAAACAGAAGCTCTTATAAGTTATAAAATAACTTATAAGAACTATCTTTCAAAATCAAAATTTATAAAAAGCAAAAAATTTTAAATAAAACTATTACTGATATCCAGTAATAAAATAAATAACTGGTAACCAGTTACCACTAAATCTACAAATATCAAAAATCCATAACAAAACAAAATATGATCGCCGGAATCCGGCGGCCATCTTGGTACTGGTACCCACCACCAACCTACTCCTAACTTCTTTTACTCCACACTACAGCTCAAATACACACATCCATAATTATATAAAATACAATAATCAAAATAACAATTAGACATAAACAAAATTACACATATTTGAAAGAATACACATGAACATCATATAATACAAACAATGCAAAATTTAAAATGTTCAGAATCTCAATTAAATAACTCAAAAATACAAATTATCCTCAAACCTCCAAAATAAACAACAAATCCTTCAAATTTCTCAATCTACTAAAGCTTAAAAACATTTAAGTTTATTTAATAAAATAAAATATAGCATTAAACTTAAATCAAATATTAATATTTCAAATTCAGAATTAAATATTAAATATTACGAAAAATGTTTAATCTCTAAATTTAGAAAGTATTTGAAACTTATTGAACTCCACACTACAGCAAAGATACGCTCGTGCATAATTATATAAAATGCAAGACGTAATAATCAAAATGACAATTAAACATAAACAAAATTACACATATTTAAAATAATACACTAAAACATCAAAATTTAAACATCTTCAAAATCTCATTTCCAGAAAAATTTCAGAACATTTCTTCACTGCCGGTATTTATGTCTTATTGGTCATCTTGTGTGTCTGATAAACCACTATCAATGTTATTTAGGTGTTGTTGATTTTGTATCCTCTCGGATCGTCTTATTGGTAGGTGCTGATGTTGAATATTTATTTGTCTTGGCAGAATTTTGGTCTCGATGGCGGATTTGCTGACGGTATTGGCCATTGTCTCTAGGTGGTGGAATAGATCCTTAACCCTTACGATGTTGCAGATTTGGTGTCCTTGTAATGGTGTCCGATGTTCTTCTGTCAGGTGTGCATATTTTGGACATTCAAAGAAAACATGCTCAGGAGTGTCTTGGATGTTGCATATATCACATATATCGGTAAATTGTTTATTAATCTTTAGCCTGGATGTGCCATACGGGCCATGCCCGGTTAGAAAATGTATTGTACCTTTTGTATAATTAAAACTTTTATACTTCTTTTGTAATAATGTCTTTTGAAATGATTTGGTTCACACCAACGAGTTGTACTTTCCTATTTCTACAGTAATCTTCTAAAATGTTATACAAAGTTCTGGGATAATTTAAACTTCTAAGCCTGGTGAAAAAATGAGGCCACCAAACGTTATCAAAAGCAACCATAATCAAAAGCGGAAAAAATATTATTTTGTTGTTTAAAGACGCTGTCAACGCCAGGATCACATCAGCGTTGCCAGTGTACCGAAATTTTGTCCCGTAGGAGTTCTTTTACGTGGCAGTAAATCTACTAATACGGGGCTGTCGCTTTTAAGCACACTTAAGAACCATCGGTCTGAATGGGATTTGAATCCTTGACCTTCGGATTAGTAGGCCATCGTCTAACCAACTGACCAACCCAGACCGACTTCAGAGAGCAGTTTTAATATATTGTATGCTCTGTTGCGGTGAGAATAAAATTTATGTGAGCATTATATCTATCTGGTGCTGCTCCCTTGAATGAAATATTTGAAGATATGCGCGATGCATTCGTTGCTGCCCCATGAGCGGTAAAAGCTTAGTAATACGCAACGCGGGGAGTTACCGGATTTCAAGGGTGCGTAAAATTAACTCCTCAAGCAGTGCGGGACGTGCTTTAGGGATTGTGAAATATTAGAAATGTTTAATGAATTACCGTCTGATCTTTCGAGTTTCAGTGACAGTGAAAACGATCAGGGTTACGCTGAAGCAGTTTATACAAGTGCAGGTGTTGATAGTAGTGACAGTGAACGGGAACAAAGTGACCACAAGCATCAAGGGGCGTCGCAAACAAAGAGAAGACGCACTGATCCTTTGTTCCAGTGTCAACGAGGTTACTTCAACCCACATTTGCACCATTGCAGGGGTTAAAATTCAGGTATTTGACAAACAAATGCTACCGTCACCATATTGGATGTTTTTCAATTATTTTTTTGCATTTCATTTCATGTAGCACGTAGCAGGTGAAGTCAATAAATACACTGGCGGAAAAAATGCAACACCATCAAGGATTGCTTAAATTTAATACAGAGTTAAGTGAGCGGTAGTATGTCATGATAGTATCATATGATAACAAAATCAGCACAAATGATGTAGACATGTTACAAGGAGGCATGTCCCAATAGATGCTTAAATATTTGGTGTAACGCCCTCGGGCAGAAATACAGGCACGTATTCGTGCAGGCAGACGATGGTACAGGTGGCGAATGGCACCCTGTGATACACTGACCCAAGCATCTTGCACCTGCTGTTGCAGTTCGGCAGTGGTTGTGGCTGGCCGTGGAGACCCAATCACTTTCTTTCCCATCATGTCCCATACATGTTCAATGAGAGAGAGAGAGATCAGCGGACCGTGCTGGCCACGGCAGTTGTTGTATACCATACAGACACGTTGCTTTGCTGCAGCTGTATGGGGACGTGCGTTATCCTGTTGAAACAGCACATCACCTTCCTGTTGAAGAAATGGCAGTAACACAGGATTAATTACCTGATGGATGTAGCTGGCACTGGTTTTACGTCCCTGCACAAACACCAAAGGTGAGCGAGTGTTGTAAATGATGGCACCCCACACCATGATGCCAGGAGTTGGGCCTTTGTGTCGTAGGCGAATGCACTCTGGATGAGTTTGCTCACCAGCTCTACGCCGTACTCGTACACGACATCACTTGCATACAGGCAGAACCTACTCTCATCACTGAAGACAACAGTGTCATTCCATTGTCCAATGAGGCCTTTCTCGACACCAGAGGAGATGTGCATGACGGTGTTGTGGTGTAAGGGGTAGCTTGGCTAGGGGCACACATGATTTGAGTCCTGCTGCAGCAAGATGGTTTCCTATAGTCCGTGTTGATACTCCAGGTGCTACCTGAGCCCGTATCGCCTCCCTGGATGCTGTTCGGGCACTCACTGATGCCCGTACAATGCGTCGATCCAGACGTGCGTCTGTAGAACGTGGTCGCCCAGAACCTGGTCTACGGGAGTGAGAATGTTCCACAGACCATTGCTGAAAACACCGACACACCACCGATACATTGCGTCCAAGATGTGCAGCAATTTGTCGATAGGTCCATCCAGCCCCGCGGAGGCCAACAATTCGAACCCGTTCAAATGGCTGTAGCTGTGAGGGAGGTCCGATGTTACAGGGTAACTTTGCTTGGTTCTCTGGCCATACTTGCTCAGTGTTCTATTATCTTTCACCACTGAATGCACGGGTGCTACAGGCGGTAACGCAGCAGGCTTTCACCTTCCTGATCCGGTGGATGGGGTTTTTTAGTGGGTATGGCCATCTTCAATGGCGACTCCCACAGTACCATGGGGTCTCGCAACAAGATTTTTCCCCTCCACCTTATAAATAAATAAATAAATAAATAAATAAATAAATAAATAAATAAATAAATAAATAAATAAATAAATAAATAAATAAATAAATAAATAAATAAATAAATAAATAAATAAATAAATAAATAAATAAATAAATAAATAAATAAATAAATAAATAAATAAATAAATAAATAAATAAATAAATAAATAAATAAATAAATAAATAAATAAATAAATAAATAAATAAATAAATAAATAAATAAATAAATAAATAAATAAATAAATAAATAAATAAATAAATAAATAAATAAATAAATAAATAAATAAATAAATAAATAAATAAATAAATAAATAAATAAATAAATAAATAAATAAATAAATAAATAAATAAATAAATAAATAAATAAATAAATAAATAAATAAATAAATAAATAAATAAATAAATAAATAAATAAATAAATAAATAAATAAATAAATAAATAAATAAATAAATAAATAAATAAATAAATAAATAAATAAATAAATAAATAAATAAATAAATAAATAAATAAATAAATAAATAAATAAATAAATAAATAAATAAATAAATAAATAAATAAATAAATAAATAAATAAATAAATAAATAAATAAATAAATAAATAAATAAATAAATAAATAAATAAATAAATAAATAAATAAATAAATAAATAAATAAATAAATAAATAAATAAATAAATAAATAAATAAATAAATAAATAAATAAATAAATAAATAAATAAATAAATAAATAAATAAATAAATAAATAAATAAATAAATAAATAAATAAATAAATAAATAAATAAATAAATAAATAAATAAATAAATAAATAAATAAATAAATAAATAAATAAATAAATAAATAAATAAATAAATAAATAAATAAATAAATAAATAAATAAATAAATAAATAAATAAATAAATAAATAAATAAATAAATAAATAAATAAATAAATAAATAAATAAATAAATAAATAAATAAATAAATAAATAAATAAATAAATAAATAAATAAATAAATAAATAAATAAATAAATAAATAAATAAATAAATAAATAAATAAATAAATAAATAAATAAATAAATAAATAAATAAATAAATAAATAAATAAATAAATAAATAAATAAATAAATAAATAAATAAATAAATAAATAAATAAATAAATAAATAAATAAATAAATAAATAAATAAATAAATAAATAAATAAATAAATAAATAAATAAATAAATAAATAAATAAATAAATAAATAAATAAATAAATAAATTAATAAATAAATAAATAAATAAATAAATAAATAAATAAATAAATAAATAAATAAATAAATAAATAAATAAATAAATAAATAAATAAATAAATAAATAAATAAAAAAAAAGCTGTGAAACAGGAGCACGAGCGCGTTATCGTAGCATCGCTACACCCTAGACCCTAGAGTGTCGTTTGGCACCACCATTCAACTGTTAGGGCACCACAGTGATTGCCTGCGCCGTGGACACTGAAGGCATAGAGACACTGCTGTGCAGTGCCATCTATTGTCCACCGACCATGACACATCAATCATCAGTTCTGTAACCTCTCAATATCCACATACTATGCCCATGTGTTGATAAAAACAGTCCTTACTGGTGTTGCATTTTTTCCGCCAGTGTATTACATACATAGTCACAACCGACAACCTTCCCAAAACTCTTATTTGCAAGCTTGGAGTAATACCACCCCTGAGGAGTTGCATGTATTTTTGGAATAATTATGCTCGTGGCCAGGGCAAAAAAGAATACATTACGCGAGCACTGGTCCAAAGATCCTCTTATTGCAGCATATCAACTCTCAGGCTATATTTCCAGGGATGGATACCTTTTACTTTTGAGACTATTGCATTTCAGTGACAATGAGACTCAATTACAGGGGAAAATGTTTTGAGCTTTTCAAGACCTTTATATTGATGAAAGTCTTACACTTTTCAATGGCCGACTGGAATTTTCACAATAAATCCCATCTAAGGGACAGGTTTGGTGTGAAGGTGCTTTGCTCTGTGATTGTGAAACAGGGTACATTACGGGGGAAAATACAGATACTCTCCTTGGGCGTGAACTTTGTTTCTCAGGAGCAGTAGTACAAACACTGATGCAAGGGTACCTACACAAATGTCACACTTTATGCCTAGATAATTAGCATTCCAGTCCTCTACTGTACAATTGGCTACATCAAAATGAAACCATTGCTTGTGGCAGAGTAAAAAAAAGCAGCAAGGAAATGCCCAAAATTAGTGATAAAATGAAAAAGGAGCAAAAATACTCAAGACGCACGCGCGCGCACACACACACACACACACACACACACACACACACACACACACACACACACACACACACACACCCACACACACATGTTAGTACTTAGATGGATGGACAGAACATAGGTCTGTATGTTGACAACACTCCACATAGATTCAATGAGCAGTCAGGAAAACTTCACAAGAGAACACAAACACAGATAAAGAAGCCCGACTGTGTCATGTTTTATAGTAAAAATATGAACGCTATAGATAGACATGATGATTAGCTCTTTGGAATGTGTCAGAAAGGCTTTGAAATGGTATACAAAGCTCTTCTTCCATCTCTTGGATATAACTCTGCTAAACTTTCAGGCAATATACAGGACCAAAACAGGTAGGAATATTACTCTAGCTGATTTGCAGCTCTCCCTTATTCGAGAAATTTTCGAGCAGTACCATTGTCTCAAATCAACCAAAGTAGCGTGACCAACATCTGGTGATCAGCCCTTTAGACTAATTGAAAAACCACTTCCCTTCACCTGTTCCACCAACTTCAAAAAAGAGAGGCCTGCAAGGATGTGCCATGTATGTTACAATACAAACCTTAGCCACCCCCCCCCCCCAAAAACAAGACACGATGTGTGCTAAATCTAACGCGGGGTTATGTGTATATCCAGTTTTGAAAAATATCACACACAAAAATACTAAAATTGATTTCGGAAGGATATAGTTTCATTTCTAAATTATAATGAATATTTATAGTGAACTAAAGGCAACTTCAAATAAATTCGATTTTGGTCAACCCTGTGCTGTAAATTGAAAGAAGAAATGTAAATGTCGAGAAATTGCTAATATTTTAATAACATTAGCAATGTGCAATTGTGGCCACTGGACAACCCTTGGTCATGTTTGATGTGGATAGTATCTTCCATGATTTTGTAAACTTAAAGGTCTTAACTCATGTTTCTTTTTGGTTTTACTACTACGGCACCGCAGGCGGTGACACTGATGATACATCAGTGATGATACATCTGGTGAGAAGCGAGTGGTCTAACCACTCGGCTACGCCCCGGCCTTTAACTGCTGTGTCACCTTCAGTCATCTACAGGAAATTCGGTAAGTGTTTTCGAACAATTTTTGCTGAAATAACTTAGCATGGTGGGGTTAGCATGTTGAAAACAATGTAGTAGTGAAAGGTTAAAGCTGACCATTTTCCTCTCGATTCATCTTTAACTCTGACTATAGCATCAACGTTTTTTGTTATAGGTGTCCCTTTCCAATATCCTTATTGTTTTGTAAACCTCATTTTTCTACTATCTCCCTTTCTCACTCCTCCGTCACAGAGCTAGTAAAGGTACCTATTCAATAACCACAATGGTCTATATGCTAACGACTCTAACTGTGATCTACTTCCTTTCAGTTACAAAACCACCTTGGGCATTTTCTGCATTTCTGAAAAACTTCATTCATTAACAAACAGTTTAACGTCCCCAAAATTCAATCATGTGCTCTTTTGACGGCAGCTTCAACTACTGCTGGGCTTATACCATCGACACCGATGCTTTTCCTGTAATAGGAAAGGCAGTAGGAGTAGCAGTACTGGTGGTGGTAGTGGTAGTAGTAGTAGTAGTAGTAGTAGTAGTAGTAGTAGTAGCAGTAGTAGTAGTGGTAGTGGTAGTGGCGGTAGTAGTAGTAGTAGTAGCAGTAGTAGTAGTAGTAGTAGTAGTGGTAGTAGTAATGGTTGTAGTAGTAGTAGTGGTAGTAGTAGTAGTAGTAGTAGTAGTAGCAGCAGTAGTGGTAGTGGCGGTAGTAGTAGTAGTAGTAGTAGTAGTAGTAGTAGTAGTGGTAGTGGTAGTGGCGGTAGTAGTAGTAGTAGTGGTAGTGGTAGTAGTAGTAGTAGTAGTAGTAGTAGTAGTGGTAGTGGCGGTAGTAGTAGTAGTAGTAGTGGTAGTGGCGGTAGTAGCAGCAGTAGTGGTAGTGGTGGTAGTAGTAGTAGTGGTAGTGGTAGTGGCGGTAGTAGCAGCAGTAGTGGTAGTGGTGGTAGTATTAGTAGTAGTAGTAGTAGTAGTAGTAGTGGTAGTGGCGGTAGTAGTAGTAGTAGTAGTAGTGGTAGTGGTGGTAGTAGTAGTAGTAGTAGTAGTAGTAGTGGTAGTGGTGGTAGTAGTAGTAGTAGTAGTAGTAGTGGTAGTGGCGGTAGTAGTAGTAGTAGTAGTGGTAGTAGTAATGGTTGTAGTAGTAGTAGTGGTAGTAGTAGTAGCAGCAGTAGTGGTAGTGGCGGTAGTAGTAGTA
>JAUKNM010000147.1:220000-225000 GCA_030765045.1 Tenodera sinensis
GCTTGTGGCATTACTTCAGAAATGGCAGTTGTCTAATCGTTCTAAACTATCTGTAATTGTCTATCCTCGGCTTCTTTGATCTTCAATATTGATTCACATAGTGATTTTACAATGGCCCATGTTTCTCTCTTATCCATAATCTTTTCTCCCAGATTATCAGCTGTTAACTGGAAACCTAACTTCCTTTGGGCGTCATTTCTCTGTAAATCCCATTGTTTACAGTGGAAGATGGTGTGTTCCACAGTGTCCACTTGTGTACAATATTTGCATAGGTCATCTTCGGTTTTCCCCATCCTCTTGGCATAATATCTGAATCTCCCATGTCCCGTCAAGACCTGCGTCAGGAAGTAATCCAGCTGTCGATGTTTACAATTTAGCCATTTATTAATGTCGGGAATGATTTTTTTTGTCCACTGCCCTACTATCGTGGTCTCTTGCCATCGTCTTTGCCACTTCTCAATTATTTGCATTCTGATGTTCATCTTCTCATGCTTAGAGAGTGGGCCACCTGCCTCATGTATGATTCTTCTTTCTTCCACTTTTAAATCTATAGGGATGGACCCAGTTATTACTTGTAAGGCTCTAGTTGATATAGTCCTATACCCAAAGGCTATTCTCAGAAGCATCTTTCGTTGTACCTTGTCCATGAGGTTCTTATAAATCCCTTTTTGAAGCACAGGACACCACAGAGGTGCAGCATATAGCAGCACTGAATATATTGCACTGCATAGCAACTGCCTTTTCATGGAGCTCGGACCTCCAATATTGGGCATCAGCCTAGACAATGCTGATGCTTTCTTCTCAGCTTTTTTGGTAATTGTCCTAATATGTTGTCCAAAATTTCCACCATCACCTAACATTACACCCAAATAACATACTGCTTTACTGGGTGTAATCGTGGTACCTCCAACAGTGAAAAACACTTCCTTGCGCTTCCTGGGACCTTTTAGAATAACAGCTTCAGTTTTTTGTCCTGCCAAATCTAGTCTGTTGGTCTTCATCCATGTCTGTATGCGTCTCAAGGATTCGTTTGCTCTAAACATCAATTCTTCTTCATCGATAGCAGTTACAACGAGCGCCAGATCATCAGCAAATCCTATAGTATATGCTCCCGTTGTCAATTTGAGCCGCAGTACCCCATCATATAAAATATTCCACAATGTGGGTCCCAATACGGAGCCCTGTGGTACTCCTGCAGTTACTTGCATTTTATCCTTATGATGTAACTGGATATATCTGTTATCAAAATATTGTCTTATTATATTAATAAGATATAATGATATTTTTCTTCGCTGCAATTCAGTGATTATTACACTCCAAGTTGCAGTATTAAATGCGTTTCTCACATCTAGTGTGATTACGCATACCCATTTATCTTCGGTCTTATTTTTGATTTCCATTATCGATTCCATTGCTTGGATAGTGGACTTTTCTTTCCTGAAGCCATATTGATGGTCTGATAATCCCTCCCCCTGGTCAATCTCCTTGTCGAGTCTTATCCTTATTAGCCTTTCATATAGCTTACTCATTGTATTCAAGAGACATAATGGTCTAAAGGCTGATGGGTCTTGCGGCATCTTCCCTCCTTTTAACAAGAGGACAAGCTTGGCCACTTTCCATACATCTGGAAACTTCTGTTTACTTAATAAAGTGTTTAGGACACTTAATACCCATTCCGGAGCTATTTCTACAGTAAGCTTGACAGCTTCTGGGGGAATACCATCCAGGCCTGGTGCTTTACCTGATTTCATATTTTTTGCTGCATTCTGCAATTCTTGCAGAGTAAATGGCATTACCTCATTACTCCTTATACTATTCCCTAATTTATCCTTCCTACTCGGGAATAAATGCTCAGCCACTGTTCTTCTCCTTTCTCTTGTTAATTCAATTGGCATCCTGTTTGTCAACTGTCCCGTAACCAATTTGTAACCTGCTCCCCAAATGTCTTGGTCAAGTTCGTCACACAATTTCTGCCAATGTTTGTTTTTGGCTTCTTTAATGAGTTTACCTAATACCTTTCTACTTTCTTTATATTGTACCCTCAGTTCCTCTGCGTCTTGACCTCCACAGAGCCTTCTGTTGAGTCTTGTCAGCTTACGCCTACTCTGAATACATTTCTTTCTCTGTTCATCAATCTGACTGTTCCACCAGTATGGGAGTTGCGACCTTCCCTTCCTATCCTGACTTATTTTACTAGCCATTGTAATTTCTTGAAGTGTCTTTATCATTCTATCCTGATCGATTTCATCCTTACTGACATCACCATTTTCTAGCTTCCACTTCAGGATTAATTTAAACACCTCCCAGTTGTATTCTTGCTTAGTTTTTTCTATATTTCTATCTCTTCGTCTTATTGTTTCTTTTATTTCAAAATAAATTAGGCTATGGTCACTAAGTGACTCTTCATCCAGCACATCCCAATTTATGATTTTTTCTGCTATTTTCTGGGTTGAGCAAGTAATGTCTATGTATGACCCACAGGCTCCTCTCACAAAGGTTGGTTTATTCCCTCTATTATGCACCACCAAGTCCAAAGTTGCCATCCACTCCAGGAAGTAATCACCTCTGCGATCAACAACAGGAGATCCCCATTGGGGTGACTTAATATTTAAGTCTCCAATAATAATACTTTCTCCTCCCGATAATTTAATATCTTCCATTATAGAGTCCACGTCTCTCTTGAAGTCCAGCAGAGGGATGTTAGGTGAGCTGTAACAGGCATAGATCTTAAAGTGTTTAAAAACAATGCATATGTAACCTTCTCCCAACCTCAGATCTGTTACCTCAACCTTCTTATTAAAGAAATAGACTGCAACGTCCTTTCGTTTGTCCTTAATCCAGTCACTGCTCGACACATATTTTAAGTTCGGCTCACATACAAACATTACGTCAATCATCTTTTCCTTAGCAACTGCAATTGCCATGTCATGACTAAGTTGCGATCTCATCAAATTTACTTGTAATATACGCATATCCATTATATTCATTAGATCTATTTTAGCCGTCTTCTTCTAGCGTCTAAGATGAGATTCCTATATATTGGACATCTCATCTGCTCCGTTCTATGTCCGCTTACCTTACATTCCATACAGAAAGGTGTACTTTTGCATTCTTTGGCTATATGTCCCTTTTCTCCACAATTTAGGCAGTTTCCTGTCCTATCTTCCCCTTCTTTACATTGTGCTGCTCTGTGTCCAAATCCTAGGCACTTATAGCACCGTGTTATAGTTACCCTTTCCCTCACCTGGCATTGTAGCCAACCAATTCTAAATTGCCTTTTTTTTAGTAGCAACTTCCCAGGGTCAGCAGGCAAATTTAGAGTTGCGTTTTGATTTCCATATCTACCCGGTCTTATTGATATATTACTTATTTCATCTTCCTTTACTCCTATTTCTTCAACAATAGCCACCTTTAATTCTTCTTCCGAGATTGTCGGGTCCATTCCATAAATGAATACAGTAACTTCCTTCCTTATGGTCCCAGCTTCCACTTCCTTAATATTTTTTGAAATTTCTTCTTTCAGGACTTTAGCTTTCTCCGCCCCCTCTACCATGAGAACTAAATCGTCTCTTGCGGTCTTTCTAATACTCTTTATTTTCACGTCAAGCTTGCCTATATCAACATTTTGCTTCACAGTTTTCAATAGATCTGCATAAGTTTTATCCTTAGCTTTAATCACAACCATTTCTTCAGCTCCCTCTTTAACAGATACACTAGTTTGTTGTCGCTTCTGTTTCCTGACGTCTTGCGCTCCTAATACTTTGAGTGGAGTAAAATAGTTTACTGCAGTTCCACTTCCTCGAAACATCCACTCCAGTATTCTTCTTGTATATTCTCTATCCAATCCTTCAGGTGTAGCTAATGCCACTTTTCTAATTCCATGAACTTCCATTATTTGTTTCCACTGGAGAAGAGTGGAGTGGAATATTTTCAGATCATTTATCCCTTCTTTGTCAACCAAGTACGGTATCAGGTACAGGTAGTGCGACATTTCCTTATCTCCACCTCTACTAGTGGATATTTTAATCCTTCTTTGCAAATATTCCACACTATCTCCTAAGTTTTCCCCTATTATTTCTGTCAATTCTGGATAAAGCTCTTTTAGTCTTCTCAAAATGCCCTCTTCCCCTTTATCACCTGGATTTACTACCACTGCCATATCAACAACCTCTTTTAACTTTGTTATACTCCCTGACATCATAGTTACATAGTTACATAGTTACATAATGGTAGTAGTAGTAGTAATGGTAGTAGTAGTAGTAGCAGCAGTAGTAGTAGTAGTAATGGTAGTAGTAATGATAGTAGTAGTAGTAGTAGTAGTAGTAGTGGTAGTAGTAGTAGTAGTAGTAGTAGTAGTAGCAGCAGTAGTAGTAGTAGTAATGGTAGTAGTAATGGTAGTAGTAGTAGTAGTAGTGGTAGTAGTAGTAGTAGTGGTAGTAGTAATGGTAGTAGTAGTAGTAATGGTAGTAGTAGTAGTAGTAGTAGTAGTAGTAGTAGTGGTAGTAGTAGTAGTAGTAGTGGTAGTAGTAATGGTAGTAGTAGTAGTAATGGTAGTAGTAGTAGTGGTAGTAGTAGTAGTGGTAGTAGTAATGGTAGTAGTAGTGGTAGTAGTAGTAGTAGTAGTAGTAGTAGTGGTAGTAGTAATGGTAGTAGTAGTAATGGTAGTAGTAGTAATGGTAGTAGTAGTAATGGTAGTAGTAGTAGTAATGGTAGTAGTAGTAGTAGTAGTAGTAGTAGTAGTAGTGGTAGTAGTAGTAGTAGTAGTGGTAGAGTAATGGTAGTAGTAGTAGTAATGGTAGTAGTAGTAGTGGTAGTAGTAGTAGTAGTGGTAGTAGTAATGGTAGTAGTAGTGGTAGTAGTAGTAGTAGCAGCAGTAGTGGTAGTAGTAATGGTAGTAGTAATGGTAGTAGTAGTAGTAGTAATGGTAGTAGTAGTAGTGGTAGTAGTAGTAGTAGTGGTAGTAGTAATGGTAGTAGTGGTAGTAGTAATGGTAGTAGTAG
>JAUKNM010000147.1:237500-262500 GCA_030765045.1 Tenodera sinensis
TCACGTTCAAGAGGTCGCGAGTTCGAATCTCGCTTAGGGTAAGTTATCCGGGTAAGGTTTTTTCTGAGGTTTTCCCTTATCCTGAGAAGACGAATGTCGGGTAACTTAAAGCTCTATGGACCTCGGGCTCATTTGAGCATCATTTCACCCGTTTCATTCACTCACCGTCCGATATGACGCAACGTTGGACGACGTTAATTATAAAAAAATTAAAAAAAAAAAAAAACACCACCACCACCAACATCACCGCCACCATCACCGCCGCCGTCACCACCACCCCCGCCACCGCCGCCGCCGCTGCCGCCACCGTCATCACCGCCACCACCACCACCACCGCCACCACCACCGCCACCGTCACCAGTGTCTTTACAGAATTCGGGAATCTTACTTTCCTTAGGCCTTTTCTTGGATTTTTAACCACAGCAACGTTTAAATGTAGAAAAGTATAGGAGGTATAGAAATAATTTTCAGTTGTCAGGGTGCAATGTATAGACTGTTAAACTTCATTTCTGCTTTCTAAAGTTTTACGTAACTTCTTATAAGCTGGCTTGCTTGACGTTACATGGTTCACTCCCATGAAAAGATAAATTTATTTTATTTAGTTCTCCCCATTCTTTGTGAAGGTGTTGTACATTGATGTAGAACATTTTCATGATTAATTCTTCCTTTTGCCACTTCTAGTTGTCATTTCTTGCAACTCCAGCCATTCCTAACAGGGTTTGAAATATCCACTGATATGCATCCAAAGGTGTGACTGGCTGCTCCCGTGGCTCATTCGATAGAGCAGCTACCTGCTGTCCAAAGTAACCTGGGTTCAATTCCCGGCTGAAGAGTGGGAATTTTTTTCTCTAGCTTAGATTATTCCTTATCCTCCCCAGAGTCTAGAAATATGAATGAGAGTGTGAATGCATGTGTGAATTCAACGTTTAATGCCCTTAAAGTCTCAAAACCCAATGTCAAACGAATACCACAACTGCCCATAGTCAATATGTTCCACAGGAGAGACCACCGATATGTTCTATGGAGCTAAATGACTTCTTTAATCTCCCACAGACTTTCTTGCCAGTTCTGGAAATGCTGTAAGCCTTTGACTCAATGACAACTACCGGAGGGGGACTTCGGACCCCGAAAGGCGCTTATGTTCCTATGTCACTGAGGAGGCAGCAACCGGAAGGATGGATGACGCGAATGTATCCAAAGGGTGAATGGAACGTTGCCACGACAGAGCAGAGTGCAGGGTCCATTTAGTTTACAGTTAGAAGCACCCCGGCCGAGGCTGGTTTGGCTTGGTTGCTCTCCCACCGCTTCGGGTTCGTTCTCCCAAGGGGGGCGCAGGACTCAGAAACAGGGTTTGTGCCAAGCCATGGGGGCCCAGAAACCAGTAGACTTGCGTTCCAATTTGGGAGGCGAGATTTCCAGAGCGTATTAGTTCCCCCTGTCGTGCTGCTACCGCAACGCTCGCCGACGCTTTCAACACTGAATGAAAACTAACGGGCTGAACGGTTAAATGAAATGACTGATGTAACGAAATGGAGGAACAGGAAATTCGGAGTATATGGAAATCCTTCCCAGCATTCGCCTGGCGATCCGGGGAGCCTCCGAAAAAAAGACATGGGTCAGGAAGTTCGGCCGCGGGGTTCGAACCCGTGAGCTCCCGAATGTGGGCCACAGACTTTACCACCTGAGTCGTCCCACTCGGTTGTATAGCCTTCAGTGGTGGAACAACCATCAATCGAAACGGTTTCTCAGATAATTACATTAGGTGTAATTTGTAATCGTTGTACCTCCTCTTCGGCACCGTTTGATAACATAAAAGCCACAGTTTCCACATAATACAGAAAACTTTAATGTATACAAGGTGAAGCTTATGAATGTGAAAATGCCGCACTCTCAGGCCCCCATGTTAACATATGTAGTTGTAAAAGACACATGTCGTGCGAACGTCAGCAAAAATAACCCTCCATGTTGTTAATTATTGTAAAACATCGCTTTGTCGATTTAATGTAAGGATTTTTGTCTCTCACACAATTATTTGATATTATCTCCTAAGAAACTTTATTAAAAACATAAGTTCAAATAAAACAAAGCATAAATGTGTGATATAACTGTTTAGAAGGTTTTGGTAACTAGAAGCTTCAGTGCATACAAAGCTCTGCCGCTGCCCACTTCGGTTTAGCATCGTGGCCATCTATGTTGAACCTTTGTGTGATTACGCCTACCTATCTCACTAACACCTACTCACGGAACTTGCCGCCCACTCATCTACTCACTTGCATCCTGCTTAAGCGATGCTTTCCTCCAATCTGAAAAATGAACTGGACCTTATTTCAGCTGAGAGTCATCTGATCATGGATGGGAGTCTTGCTTATAATGGAAGTGCTTTCCTCGAGCCGAGAACTGAACAGATCTGACAACTGAATCGCTTCTCATCCCTTTGTCACTATATTTTTAAGTGTTACACCGAAAACCTAGGAGTAGAAAATTGCGGTGACAGTCATTTTTTTCAGTTCAGTTCATTTGAGCTTGGGTGATCTGAAGTGAGGTTATATTTGGGGTATTGGTTTATTTAATTTGCAAATTGGACATAATGGGTTGAAAACGAAAGTTTTCACTCAGTGAAGAGGAAAGAATTGTTGATTTCGTTCGTGAGAACGAACTTCTATACTATTCGCAACTTGCAGAGTATAGAAATGTGGATAAAAAACAGAGGTTTTGGAAGGAGTTAGCAGAGGAATTAGAATAAGATAAGATACATAAGTACGATAAATAGTATTTTCTCTTCCTGGATAACGTTTAATGGCTTTCAGTTTATTTCTGCTCTGAAAAAACAGTGTGCAATGGAATAAAGCAATAAAGGAAGCACACCTATGCTTGTTTGCTAAGGATTGCGTATCTGCTAAAAATCCTGTTTTGTCAGAAATAGTTTGCCTGGTAGGTGTGAAGTTAATGGTTTAAAAACACGATGATGCCTCGTTAAATTCGTTGGGGCCACCGACCGTCCCTTTTAATAACCTGATTTATATGGCTTTATTTCAAGCATATACATCTATAACTGCGTATACAGCTATTGTCAATTAGGTATGTGTATCACTACAAATTGCACAATAAATGGATGCAATATAACGCTACATATGCGCAATAAGCGATGCTGCACTAATGCAATACATAGACATATATATCTTGTGATGTAAAGAAACACTAGGTTATGCCTATAGATACTGGAACTGATTAAAGGTCGTTTATCTATGTCTAGCCGTAGGTAATGTCAAATTGGATTTAATTTTGGTGTTTATCTGAAGTACCGTACATTGTCCTTCAGGTGCCTCATAAGCAAAATCTCATAGGTACCTTCTGAGCTATAATTAGCCAACATGGAACCTGAGGACGTTTTCTACAACTTTGCTCATTATCAGTATTATCTGTTAATTCATCCACCAAAATAAATATCAAAGTATCCAACTCCAGTGCACTTTCTTTACTGCTATACAGCTTTCCCAACCACATTTCAGCCATTTTACCCAATGGTATAGTCTTTTCAGTTCCGTTTTAAATTTTCAGTCGAGTTTCCTAGGAAAGCCTAACTGAAAGGATCCAACCTTTCAGTTTTAAGTTCTAGCTCAGTTTGGTTTCAGATTAGAAGAAAGGCTACAAATGTTTTAGTATAAACGGCTGTGTAATGTTGCTCAGAATCCCACAGACTGGGCGAAGAGTTACTGTAATAATTAACCGGTCCGTCAGTAACGGCGCTGATGACCAAGTAGTTGGATGCTCTTAAACCTACATCATCACCTGTTCGTCAGTACCCATAATCGCTACATAATCAGCCACATTATGATGCACCCCTGTGCTATTTAAAGTTAAAGAGGGGAACATACGTTTCACAGTCTGTGTAATAATGGCCTGCTGACACAACCTGCTCTAAGCAATCACTTTGAGAAGTCGTCAAGGTTCTGCTAAGTGCAGAAAGGCAACTAGTCCTCAAAATTCACAAATTCACTTTTCAGCATAAATCAGTTCTAAATGGCTAGACACATCGTGAACTGCTAAAAGGGAATATCTGTCATCATTTTTATAGGTTTGGCAACAGTTTTAGTTTTGCTTTTACTGCAGATAGGAAACACATCCGGGGCTTGCTCCTGTTTTACTGTAAATAATAGTTCCTTTTTACTACACTTGGCAGTGAGAAGAGGCTGTCATACTAATTTTTGGCAATATTTAAAAGAAGATTACTCATTAGGTTTTGGTAAACCAGCAAAAGATGCTTGTGTGACCTGTGAGGAACTCAAGTTGAAAATAAGAAGTCCTTTTCTTAATGACAATGACAATATGACAATAGCAGAGCTTATGATCCACAATAGGAGGGCTAAAAAGTTTTACAACAAAGTAAAATATCAATGAAAGGCAAAGCAATGCAAAAACACCCTAAACAAGTTGGATTGTGTATATATTACATGGATAACGTGGCATTACTGTACATACAAGGTGCTTATTATTTCAGGCAACTCAGTGAACGTCTTTGGAATTCACGACATTGCTTCTCCAAAAATGACTTTATTTATCATCAACGGGAAAGCTCAAATAACGTATGCTCTATGTTTATGTGGTACTTACAGAACAAAATTTCAGATTAAGTTAAAACTGTGCAGCTTTTTGGTGGCAACTGTACTGGGCAAAACAAGAACCACATCCATGTTAGACCTATGATGGTTCTTAGCAAAACTAAGAGATGTGACACAATAAATTTGGTGTTTTCAGTTAGGGGACATCCATTTATGTCTAATGACTGTGACTTTGGAATTATAAGGAGAAATCTAAGAAAAGTAGATGGATGGCATGAAACTGATGAAGTAATTTATCTGATTAATACTTCCTCACAAATTCCTGGAAAGTTTACTGTAAAGAATATGTCATCTGAAGATTTAATTTACTATGGCCCAAGTTTTACAAGAGAACATGCTTAAGCTATAACTTTGAACTACCAACTATAAATCCTATTCAGCTCTATTACCCACCAACCACGCAAAAATAATGGATATAAAGAAAACTTGGGCTTATATTCCGTATGAAAACCTCCGATTTTGGAATGAAATAAGGCCATGGCCCGTAAATTCTGCCTCCATTCAAGAATATTAACCAAGTGAATAAATGAAGCTCTTCTGTGCACAAGTTATTATGTTAAAACACCAAATAGCATTATAACAATAGTGTTGCATAAATTAAACATTTTTAAGGATTTGAACAAGTCTTTTTCATTTTTAAGCTTCGTTTATCGCAAAAAGGGATCATGTCCAGGTTAAAAAATGTCCCACACTTATAAACAAATACATAAAAAATTATGCATATAGTTTTTAGACCCATACTAACCGTTGAATAACTAGAACAAATTTGAAAACCTGAGTGTGAAAATAAAAGTGTCAAAATAGTTTTTTGCCATTTTTGTAAAATCAAGATTCGTGAACTTGTTGCCCTTTTGTAATTAGTGATTCTTATTAAGAACAGGGTTACGGCCAACAGTCTCATGAGAAAGAGGACAACGGTTCATATCCCTACGGCAATGTGAGGACTTTCCCAGAGGAGTCCAATCCTCATAACTGGCCAATACCGGGAAGGTAGCCTAAACTTAGGCCTGGAAAGTTTCCTTCTTAAACTTGCTTTCCCCTTCTGTTTCATGTATTTTAATGCCCATCATCTTTGGTGCCGTTATGTAATTAGAAATGCGTTAATCACCTTTAACCAAACTGGTATGTCAGGTTCATGTGATTTTCTCTAGCTACTGTCGTTTGCTACTCCCAAACGATTCTAGCAAACTATTGTCCTATGTGCTTTGTGTTAATCGAGAATAAAATTTTGCAAAAATTATTTTGATACACATTTAGTTATAGGTAAAAGAGGGATAAAGCGCAATGAAGCACTGGTCACTTCCTTGCAAGTGTTGGAAGTTTTAAACAAGTTACAGGAAGTTTCCCTCAAATGGTTAGTGGCAATAAACATTTATTTAATATAACTTATTGTTTCAACCGAGCGAAATTGCTCCAAACTAACATGTGAGGCACTCATTCCGGATGACGTTGCTTCGATTCCCGTGGCCAACATTCTTAACCCATGGTTTTTTTTCGGGAGTTTCCCCTGGTCGCTAGGTAATGCAGGGAAGAGTAATTACATCCCCTGGATTTCCTGTACTCCCATTTCGTTTCATTGATTCTTTCATTCATCCTTCATCCCGTTGGTTCTCTCAAGGCCACAAGTGTCAGCGAAGGCGTTAGGTGCAATTTAGCAGGGATAATATGCACACAGGAACTCGGTCTCTCATTGTCCGTGGGATCCGATGGATAAGGGGCGACATCCCCTGAAGGTGTCGTCAAAATTGGGAAGCCTTAGGGACCTCTGTCATTGTCTGTGCCGTTAGTCTGGTTCTGACCACCAGGTGTCCCCTCTCACCTCATCCTTCCTCCCGGAGGTGTCCCCTTGGAGGCATAGTGCCAAATCCCCTTCGTATCTCTCCTGTTCCTACTCCTCCTATGTGTTTCAACCACTTTCACATTGTTCAGAGAGTAATACTTTATTTTATTACTTATAGTTAAGCAGTTACTCAACATGCTACAAACTGTGTTCGGAATGAAGAGGACTCCATTCTAGACATACAGTTCACAACAAATTCGAGAAATATGCTTTGCTTTCCGTGTAAACATTTTAAACATATGTTATTTCAACCAAAACCGTTGTAGCCAATTTTTAGAGTATCCAAAATGATGAGTTTACGCACGTAAAGCGTACATAGTTTGGGGTAAAGGAAATTTCTTTGTAACCATAAAGTCGTATTCCTGGAAAATACGACTCAAAAATGTGGTATCCACCCAACATTTTATGTTTGAGTTATGCTATTCACACACTCACACACACACACACACACACACACACACACACACACACACACTCATGCACGCACGCACACATACACTCTCACTCATGCACGCATGCACGCTCACACTCACACACACGCACGCATGCACACGCACACACGCACACACTCACATGCATGCACGCGCATACTCACATATGCACGCATGCACACACATTCACAATGCACACACACTCACAAATGCACATGCACACACTCATAGATGCACACACACACGCTCGCATATGCACGCACACACACTCACAAATACACATGCACACACTCATAGATGCACACGCACACTCACACATGTACACTCACACACGCACACACTCACATGCATGCACACGCACGCATGCACGCACACTCACATATGCATGCACGCACACACACAGTTACAAATGCACGCATGTACACACATCGGACTCTTTTTTATGAAAATATGTCCTTTTGTATTCACAATGCCCAAATTGAGTGTTTTCGGTGAAATCTCAATATCGAATTGTTTGGAGTTCAATTTTTTCTCTACCTCCTGTAAGTAGGTGCTACAGGAAGTACAAATGTCTGTTGCGCCACAATCACATGGCTTTTCTCTAGCCACCATCGTGTATTTTTATGTAGCTTCCACAAACTCTTTCTGCAAAGGCTTATATTTCTATATAGGTATTCCAAATTGATAAAGATAGACCAGTGCAGAAATTGCTACAT
The DNA here is from genome assembly GCA_030765045.1 of Tenodera sinensis. Classification (NCBI taxonomy): domain Eukaryota; kingdom Metazoa; phylum Arthropoda; class Insecta; order Mantodea; family Mantidae; genus Tenodera; species Tenodera sinensis. Next base: position 245,107 of record JAUKNM010000147.1, read on the forward strand.
TACACGTGCCGTTATAGGTATTAAGTTGATACAAGGGACTGAAGCTATAATCAGGTGTTTAAAAGTGGGCAGCTATATTTTGTCCCTGAAATGCCGTTTATTTCTACGCTGTGAAAAATAACTGAGTGGTTACAGCACTCAAAATTCATAAAGAAACCATTAACAACAGATATCTAGGATATCGATAATTATATAAAATTTTATTAATAATTAATTGTGTTTTAAGTAGATCTGTATTAGTTATGTACGAGGGTTGAATGAAAAGTAATGCCTCCACCTTCGTTACCTGGGTTTGAATAGGAATGTTTTAATAAATTAAAAACAGAAACAATCTTTTGAATGTACTCTGTATATTTTACCATTATTCCCTTTTTCGCATAATCGCCAGACAATTGGATACATTGCTGCCAATGATGAACAAGTTTTCCGAAGCCGTCACGGAAGAAGTCGACACTCTGTTTCCTCCGCAACCAGCATCACACAGTTCTTTCAACGTCTTCATCAAAAGCATAATGATGTGGACGCAGATCTTCTTTCATCATCGGGAACAGATGGAAGTCAGTTTAAACCGTATGGAGGATGCTTTACGGCGCTGAGATCCAGTCTCTGAAGTTCTGTTGTGGTGGCATGTGAATTGTGTGCTCTGGCATTGTCATGCTGCAGGAAAACAAATTTCCCTTTCCCTTTCGAAAAATGCGAATAACGTGACCCACGCGTTCTTGTGAAATGCTGATTACTTGAAATTTCTGTGAGTGATACGAAGATCGTCCTGAATCAATATGTCAACCTTCTGCTTGTCAAAGTCGATGGTTGCCTTCGACGAACGTCCAACTCTTTGTTTGTCGTGCAAGTCAGATAATCCTACCTCAACATCTTTAATTTACTCGCCCAACGACGCAAAATACTCAAGCAATACAACCGCCATAAACAGCTTGCATGTTCTGAGGAATCTCCTTTGGAGTGACACCTTGTGCTGCCAACAATTGCATGACTGGACATTGCTTAATTAATCGCATTGATGACCGTCTGCGCAGGGTTCCACAGTTTGCATTTTAACAACACTACTGTTCAATGCCAAGACTTTCCGCCAACTGGAACTGTATTGAACAAGACATTACCTCCTGCACAGCAGTGCTACCATTTGTTGTGGGGTTATGAAGGTGAAGACATTCAACCCTCGTAATACCTAAGTAATTTCTATTTTCTCTACTAGGTACGTATAATACGTAAATAGGGGAAGCACTGTAATCGACCTAAAGCTTTGGTGTCCAAATTTCACCGGATATAATGTTTTTGCGGTTTCCTGAATAAAAAAAAAGTATATTTAGAAAAGGTTTCGCGCGTGTGCGTGTGTGTCCGTGTGTATGTGTATATGTGTATATCTATCTGCCTGTGAACGGCCTAACTCAAAAACGAAAGTTCGGTCAAAACCAAAGTTGGTATTTAAGTTTAATATCTTTCAAGGATGTGACATGAAGATTTTAAAGAAAATGTCTCCAACCTAAACTAACCTTTATACGGAAAACTTTTCGAAAATTTTGATTTTCTCAAAAAGCGCTCTAATGATTTTGATTAAAATTCCATATGTTCAAGACAGTTTTATGGCAAATTAAATACATATTTTGTATTTTCTGGCTCCAGCTGATGTAGTCCTGTTCATTCTTGATGACTTTTGCATAACTGGTAAGCTGCAAGAAATAGGGAAAGTCTTTCTGTGCAAAAAATGTAGATCTTTAGCACACACACGTTATATCCAAATGCTTCTTTTTGTAGAGTGAACCATTTCGGAGATATTTATTGTTATTTGTCAGAGTTTTGCAACACACAAGCTTCTCTCAAATGAAAGGACGTTATTCACATTTTTATCTCTTAGAAGTGCAAAGAGAACAGAATTTCAAAGCTTTCATATAGCGGCCAGCTTTAAAAGATTCGTCTATCGTTCAAAGCCTACTGTATTCCCATATTCCGTTTGCACCTACAAGAAAATTAGCAATAAGATAATTTTTGTAAATATTTATCTCGACTAACATGAGGTTTTTCATATATAAATTATACAAAATTAATTCCGAATGAAGAGGACTTCTCAGACTGTTCGCAGAAGGTTAAGGATATGTTATTTGTCATACAAGTATATTAAATATGCAATATGTTAATCAAAATCGTTACAGCCTTTTATGTAATTGAAGCTAACGAAAATTTTACCAAGTTTATGGTGGGTGATTTTCTTGACAGTATTGCTGTCGTATCTATGGAGGATAATAACTTCGGTTTTGAATTATGCTACTCTCTTTCTCTCTCTCTCTCTCTCTCTCTCTCTCTCTCTCTCTCTCTCTCTCTCTCTGCACCTTAGGGAGCGGAGACCTTTAAGTTACTTTTATCTGTGCAACGGCTTATTATATTTCTGAAAGTGGAGAAACCGTGGAATGTAGGTTGTGTGAATCAAACTTATCACTGAGATGCTAAACGCTTTGGTGATGTTAACCGCATGAAGATAAAATAAAGCACTAAAGCAGCAACAACCTGCTGATGAAACATAACATCCACAGTTACTATTTCAATAACGAGAATGTTAAGGTTAAGAATATATTTAATTTGGTAGGACCTTTATAGCAATTTTAGGATCAGACGTAATTTAACATGTATTCTCATTAGTGAGTTGGGTGTGGTCAAATTCAAACACACACACACACACACACACACACACACACACACACACACACACACACACACACACACACACACACACACACATACACACACACACAACCACACATTTTCCTTCAATAGCGCATCATATAGGTACTGAATTGTATGAAAGCTTTTGAAAACAAGACATTTCTTTGATGAAATGCACAACTCTACTGAGTGGACCCATTGCTTCTATGGAGCAGTATAGCGTGTAACCTGAATATTATAGAAGCACATTCATAATAGTTTGCAAGTATATTAGAAAGAACTGATCCAAAGAAGCGTCCTGTATATTTGTAAAAGAAAGAAAAAGAAAACTAATTAACTTCAATGAAGTAAGCAACGTCTTGATAAATATGTACACAAATTTCCAGAGCCGGCATGCTGAGGTTTATCCTCTAACGTTTCCCTGCTTCTTGACGTGGTCCATAGCTAATCGCGTATTGAATACAATTGCGGTAAGAACATATTTGGAGAATGAAGAATAGGACGAAGTTGAGTATGTCTTACTCCCCGGATTTTCAGTGAACTTAACACACATACATATATTACATACTATTTTTTCGATGATAATGCTAAATAGAAACAATGTGTTCCTCTCACGAGGGTGTGGCTGTAAGAAATTAATTGACATCACCAACTCTGGCGTTTTCTGAGAAAGATCAGACTGGTGTTACAACATATCATCAAGGCCTAGGCCTCTTAGAAAACATAGGTCCTTCATGCTAGTAAGATGTGCGCGGTCGCTGGCATCATTTACAATATGACCAAAGAGAACAAGTTATGAGTTACAAACTTCAGGAAAATTCTTGCTCCAAACGTGCCCATTACGGCACACTGGGTCATAAGACGAGTTGATACCTTGATCAAACCATATGGAAAAGGAAGAAAAGAAACGGAAACAGTTCAGAGAGTACTACAAGGAAACAAAACAAACAAGCAAAAAAATGGACTTAAAACGCCGAGAAGCATATAAGAAAGTGAAGAAATCACACGTTTCTGTCAAGGTTGTGAGGGGGAGCCTGGATTTTGCTCTGTTGTTTCAATGAGTTTCATCAAATGTAGCAATAAAAACAAATGTACGGTGCTCTTACTGACACTACGTTTCCGCCTACATTATTTTTTCAAGGAAAAAATTAGACACTACGTAATTATTATTATTACCCTAGTGTTCAAAAGGGGCGAATTAATAAAGCGAGGTTTAATGTTCCAAATATGTTTGTAAGAATATATTACCTCTAGTTTTTCGTGTGACTATAGTTACAACGCCCCCTCAAATGGAATCGAAACTAAGGTCTTAGCAGACTACCCATTCAATAAGCAAAGACTGTTATTGGAATCCATTTAAACATGAAGAATATTCTGACTTTCAGACAAGCATGAAGCGTGCCTCCAAATGTATATGCCTACCTGTTTTCTCCTTTTTATGCTACCGAATCTTAATTAGTATACTGAACCTTAATTTCGTTAATTAGAATTTGGAACTATTCTTCCACATCACCACTTCATTAAAAAGTACCTACTCTACATGTTTGAATTTAAGCGATCAGGATAGTTCATTTGTGGTTGTGGGGATTCTTATTAGGTCCGTCCATATGTATAAAAACAATAACTAATTTGTGATGGTGAACCACTGTCTTCATAGGTAGTGTAGGGCTAAGCCCAGGAGTTTCACAGCTTTAACTTTAAATGGGTCAATTAAAACTGTAATTTAATGTGCAATATTTATTGTTTTGATAGCATTGCCTCAAGTAACTGATGTTTTACTTTTATATAAATTGCCTGCACATATATTTGTACCTTTTTCATACATTTTATCTTTGATAATATTTAATTCCTTAACACTTCCTTGCTGCAAGATTATTTGCTTTAGATAGCTCATTTAACTTTCGCGATTCCAGCTTCCCCTGAACCTGAAACTTTAGAGACATCAATGTAGTTTTTAAATGGCTTGAGCGTCACGAGATGAAAACAAATGGAAATATTACACTTTGTCACGTTGTATTCCCCCTTAGTAGGAAGTGCCATGCACTAAGTGAATTTGTATCTAATAAATACCATCTACACTAGAGTCAAATATTCTAATTATGTGGACATTAGCCCACAAGGAATGTAGAATGTGATGTTTGTAACACAGCCTTCAACATGGCATATTTTTAATTCAAATTGTTTTCATAATGCAAAGGAATAAACATACCTATATATTTCATCATAGCTACGTAGGTACTAAAATGACCATAATTTGTATATGCATATTTTCAGTCCAATCTCACTCATACGGTATTCACATCTTGTTTTTCTTCGTCTTCTTCATTTGATTATCCTCCCCGTATGGAGGACTTACACCTACACCTCTAGGACTCACAAGCCTGTGCTTAGATCCAGACGCCTGTCGGGGAATAGGCGAACCTATGGATCGGACAGAGCGAAGACCTGAAAGCGGGTGGTCAACCAAACACCAGGTATGATAGTGAGGAAGAGTATGATACGAAATGGGTGAAGGGAAAGATGATTTTGGAGCAGTTGGTGGAATCAGTGGCAAGGAAAACCGGAGGACCAGAAGAAAACGGCACAGACGCCGCTTCGTCCACCACGAGTGTCACATGTGGGTTCCGTAGCAGGCGAACGGTCCAACCGGCCGGCCATGGCGCCGCCTACGTTATTCACTCCCTGCTAATTTGGAGATATGCACCAGAAGTTTTAGGCACCGAACCTTGTCCATTAATACTTAGCACCATTATATGCGTTTTCGGGTACTATATGTTAGCCATAAATACTTTGCATGCTTCTTGGACAAAACATATTAATTTACTCATTCTCTTACGCATCGTCTTTAAATTAAGTAAACATAATGCCCGAGTTCTCTATACTGTATTCCTGCTGTCCCAGCACAAAGCAGTTAGCATTTGGACAAGATACAAATATTTTCGGAACGCACTACTGCTACGGAGGGTTAACAACATGGTCGGCAAGGCCGTTCCTATCAAAGTTGTGTGTAAAGATAGTAAGAAAATGAAAAACTAGGCTAACGATAAAAATGTTGCCACTGTACATTAAGCATTTCAAGATCTAGCAATTACAAACATTTCTACCTCTGCAGTGCCTAAATGATAAAATCATTTCTGTGATTAGAGTGACTGATCTGTGCGTTCAATAATTTCCTCACTGTTTCTTTTGAGGAAATTTTGCATTTTAACATTACATACACCGAATCCTGTTAATGGCATCATACGTTCATTGGTTCCAGATGTCAACTTGATTGATTACTTAGAAATTGGACCTTGACTTAAACTAACTGATAGTCCCTGTGTAATGCTAACAAAAGTGCGGCACTGAGTGGCATAGGACATTACTAAGAACATGAAAAAAGATACACTTACCAATTGCTGCTATTGTGGGTGGTAATCATGTTTAGATATGCTTACAGTTGTACCAAAATAACTTGCAGTTATGTTCGTTTCCTCAATTAGTGCTTCTATGGTGGCTATCTCCGCATCTTGTGTAAGGTCTCGTTTGACTTATGTTATCTGAACGTTCTGTAATAGCAGAAGTTGGCACCGCAGGTTCAAATATGGGTCATCTCCTTAGTGCGGTGGTAGCGCTGCTGTTTACCAGGCGGGGATACGGGTTCAATTCCTGGTACCAGTGTGGAAACCTTTTCCTGCTGGGACACCTGATTCGGGGTGCACTCAGCCTCGGTGGGTCTCTGAGGGGAAAACTGAGGAGCTACTTTATTAAGCAGTAGCGGTCCTGATTGCGAAGACCGCATAACCAGCCGGGAGGGCCCACGTCCCACCCACCAGTGCTGCACCCAACTCATAACGCCTGTAGTGGGAAGAGGTGGGGTGCCAGCGGTCGGGCGGTAGGCCTTGGCCCAATAAGGGCTGTTGCGCTGGGGCTTAACTTAGTTTTAGTTAGGCTCAAATGTGTAAAAGAGTTGGAAACATTCAATGTGCCTCATTTATAAATAATAAAATATACTTAAGGTTGACATAGGACGCTACTTAGTATGCGGAATGTTAGCGCCTACGAAGGTAAATCCCATATTATAAATAACATAACAGCGAACATAGATGTGATAAATGTTACTTGAAGTATACCTATGTGTAGAGTTTCTGAAATGCAAAATGTGCATCCAAAGGTTGCCTCATCTCTTCAGGAAAAGCTTTTCAAGTATTTTCATGTACCATTATTTTGTGTGACAATCAGTTAATCCTCCTCGACAGTGGAATGACAGATGAGATGAATATCCACCAATATTAGCCTGCATTTCCATTTTGTGAGTGGATAATCTGTATCTTGCCGTTATACCGTGTGCAAGGCATTGCTTCGGCCATACCTTAGCCAGAGATTCTACATGATGACTGTAACAAATATGTGCAATACAATTATTGACAATAAAGAATCGTTTCGCAGGGAAAAAATTGTCTCAAATATTTGGAGCCATCTAGTTTCTTGACGAATGGATATAAATGATTTATTGTTTCACTAAATGTCGTGCAACATTGTGTGAACAATACTGTAATGCATTTCCACCTTAATTAGATTGAAATTAGTCACAATTTATAGTTAAGTCATGAAAACTTTAATTTCTAAGAGAGATTTGGCAATGTTCCTTTAACATCAAATTATGACTAAACCCATTCGAATTAAGGTACAAATGCATTACAGCATTGTTCACATAATATTTGCATGAAAATTAGTGAAAATAATAAACCCTTTAGGTATATCCATTCGTCAAAAACCTAGATGAATACAAATATTTGACAAAAATTATTTTTTTTCGGTGAAACGGTTCTTTGCTAACAATAATTGCATTGGACATATTTGTTACATTCATATAGAACCTCCGGTTAAGATATAACCGAAGCAATACCTTCCACCCTGTACACAAAACACATTAGCCAAGAGACAACTGTGGAAAATATTGTAACATTAATGTTGGAAAGTGAAAAGAACTGGGAAATTGTTCAAGGCATGATGACCATTGTGAAGTAATTTCCACAATGTGTGCAATAAAATAGTTGGAGAGTTTTTAGTGGGTATACCAGGCTGCCCCGTAGCTGAGTGGTTAGACCATTCACTTCTCCCCAAACCAGTCCAGGTTCGATCCCAGGCAACTGCATGTGGGATTTCTGGTGGACGAATCGGCGCTGGAGCGGGTTTCCTACGGGTTCTCTGGTTTCCCCCGCCATCTCATTCCACCGGTGCTCCATCTTCATTCCATGTATCACCAATGTCATCGTCTGCGGTGCCGTAGTAGTAAAAGTGAGCGTTAAACACTACACTAAAAGAAGTGGGTATACCTCCTTGGGAGCCCTACACTGCCAACTTTGGCGCGCATGAAGCGTTTCCCCTCCAGTAATTAATAGTAATAGTAATAGTAATAATAATAATAATAATAATAATAATAATAATAATAATAATAATAATAATAATAATAATAATAATAATAATAATAATAATAATAATAATAATAATAATAATAATAATAATAATAATAATAATAATAATAATAATAATAATAATAATAATAATAATAATAATAATAATAATAATAATAATAATAATAATAATAATAATAATAATAATAATAATAATAATAATAATAATAATAATAAAAGTATAGTATATTATCGTCTGTAGGCAAATTCAGACAACAGTAACGTTAAATACAGTCATTACCAAAACGAATCGCAATAACAACCTTTTACTCAGAAAAAAACTCAATTGCTTGATTACCTCCTTGTTAGCGATCAGGAACGCTGAGAAACTGAAACTCAGTCGTTAATACACCTTAAATATGTGGCCGGTATTAGCCACAATATTTTGGCATGATGAAAGGTTTTCCACGATTCAGAAAACAATTTAAAAGAATAAGGAGGGATGAAACCACAGTAGAATTGTGTTGTTTCCACCGCAGCATCCACATGTGATGGAGATCGGTAAAGATGTTGTGGGTTCTGAACAAATCAGGTTTTGTGACGTAAAATTCCAACTCGTGGTCAATACATTCCTGCTCGTATTTTCTGATGATTCCTATTAACTTGCTCTCACCTGTGTTAAAATATCAGAGAAACACTACATTTCTGGACATATCCTTGTATGTTTCCTTTTGTTTTCTTGCCACAAGTAATTCTAGTTAACGCAGAATGTCAATGTTAATTCCATACATTCATGAGTATTTTGAATTTCACGCCTGCATACTCTAATGTGAGTGAGTATTAAACCTTGTTTCACTGAAGGCCATTAGACGCGACCTACAATTTTCTTAAAGTATTAGCAGTAAAGAAGAAATGTGTTGCATTACCAAGACCTTTCTCTACTCTTGTACAAACTATTCTTACAAGCGCTCGTTGCTCTGTCTACTGCTTGTGGCTGCTAGGGAAATGTAGGCTGTAAGTGATAGTGGCCGCTATGTAATGGAAAATTGGTAAATTCCAACCAATAACAAGGAGTCAAGGAATGCCTCGGAAATGTTCACACTGTTAGAAAAAAAGTATTCGACGTAAGTTGTGTACTTTAACCCGATTTAATATCTCGTACAGCAAGATTTTTTCTCTCTTACGGTTTACCACTTACGAAAACAACATCCAGAGTCATGACTTCTGAGGACATTTCCAGAAGATTCAAGACGTACATTTCATTTTTCAAAAATATCTTAAGTATATGATATTTTCATCAAAATAATTAGAGCTATTTTGACGAAGTCTAAATTTTCGAAAAATTATCCCTGTGAAGGACAGTCTCAGGTGGGAGGATTTTCTTGAAAATCTTCATGTTTTACCCTTAGAAGATGTGAACTTAGCACCAAGTTTGGTATTTAACTATCTTTTTGCACGAAGTAGAAAAAGTAAAAAAGAATAACGACTTCCCAATTGAGAAATATAAGTAAGGATTGGAAAATTCAAACAATTAACAAGGAATATCTCGGTTCACTCTACAAAAGGAGTATTTGACATAAGTTATTGTGTTTTGACGATATCTACTTTTTTTAAGTAAGATTTCATCTTTCTCTTACGGTTTAACCCTTATGTAAAAGTCCTTCTGAATGAAGAAGACTTCTGAAGACATTCATGGAAAATTCAGTATATACATTTCATTTTTCATGAAAATTTCTTAAGCATATGTAATTTATTGAAAGTCATTAGAGCCATTTTGATAAAGTCAAACATTTCTAAAAATATTCTATGTAAACCAACCGACTGTTTGGTTTTTAGTTATACTGTTGATAGATAGACATAATACATGATCAATTTATCCACTAGGGCTTAATAGAAATATTGACAAAATTCCCCTCCATCCCTATTCTACATTTAAGAACATTTTAGGCCTCATTACATACACACAAACACCGCGGTGAATTTTTTTCCTCAAAATGCTTTTTTACTTTCTCTACTACGTATAGTAAAGTAGAGGAAGTATTGTATTCCACCCAAAAATTCGATGTCGAGATGTCACCGGAAATATATGATTTAAGACCCCTCGAATAAAAAAAAATGAATTTTTAGAAAAAGGCCCGTGTGTCTGTCAGTCTGTGTGTCTGTCAGTATGTGGACAGCATAACACAAAAACTAAAAGTCGGTTAAAAACCAAAGTTGGTATTTAAGTTCAATGTCTTTCAAGGATACGACAGGAAGATTTTGAAGAAAATATCCCCACCCTAAACCACCCTTTACATGGAAAGTTTTTAGAAAATTTTGATTTTCCTGAAAATGACTAACGATTTTGATTGAAATGCCACATGTTTGAGATATTTTTATAACAAATGAAATGTATATTTGAATTATCTGGCTATAGCCTATGTAGTTCTGTTTAGTGTGGATGACTTTTGCATAACTGGTAAATCCTAAGAAATAGACAAAATCTTAATATACAACAAATGTAGATCTCCCTAAAACACACACTTTATGTCTGAATAAAATTGTTTGTTTAGTGAACCATTTCGTAGATATTCCTTGTTATGAGTGTCAGTTTCGGAAAACCTAAAACTTTGGTGAAATGTAACATCGTTGTTCATTTTTTATATGTTAAACGTGCAAAGAGAACGCGATCTCAAAGTTTTAAAAGATTTGACTATCGCTCAAAGCGTACCGTGGCCCCGTGGAACAGTTGGTAGAGCGAATTTTTCTCTAGCCAAGATAATTCCTCATCCTTCCCTGAGTCTGGAAGTATGAATGAAAGTGTGAATGTGTGTGTGTGTGTGTGTGTGTGTGTGTGTGTGTGTGTGTGTGTGTGTGTGTGTGTGTGTGTGTGTGTGAATTCAATGTATAAAAGCCCCGCTGTTAAACGAGTGGCCGCCGATATGACCTCTGCAGTTAAAGGCGCGATATAAAGGTAACAATAAAAAAAAAAAATCTACTGTATACAAGGAAATAAGCAATAACAAATTTATGTAAATGTAACTCTTAATTCTGTAAACTCAATTAACATGAAGCAGATAGAGGAATAAGTATTTGTAAGAATGTTTAGTACAAGAGTAGAGAAAGTCATGTGAGTGCAACTCATCAGATTTTTAGAAGAAGGTCCGTGTGTGTCTGTCTGTGTGTCTGTCAGTCTGTGAACAGCATAGCCAAAAACGAAAAGTTGGTTAAAAACCAAAGTTGGTGTTTAAGTTTAATGTCTTTCCAGGATCCGACACGAAGATTTTGAAGAACACTACCCTAAACCACTCTTTACATGGAAACTTTTTCGTAAATTTTGAACACTATCTTATAAATAGAGGTTGGATTTTTATGTAGTATCACTTGGCAAAATATGTACCTACATAACTATGTAGTGATAAGCAGTGAAATGTATAGTATAATATGTAGAAAGGGGGAAAATATGTCATATAAAATATTTAATTCTAACTTATAATTTACTTAGTTTCAGTACTGAAATCATATTTTTGTAGCACAGTGAAAAATCATAAATTTTTCAATGTTTTATGCGGTCGTTGAAAGTCTTTGTCAGTGGGAATATCCTTATAGGTAGAAAAAGATCTTTTCACGTCACATAATGTAACTGGGCCAAATTTTAGAAAAGAAATTTTTCCTGGAGAAATATCCTTGGGTGGATCAATATCATCTCCATTTAGAATCTGGTGTGAAATGTTGAATAGTCGGGATTTCTCTTTAACACATTTTGCAATTTACTTGCTACACTGCACCAGTTTCTCCATGTAGCACTTAGTTTTTCAATAGAATCTCCTATGACAGCAACAGAATCTTGCATAGACAGTCCTGACGTTTCGGAACGTTTGATGCTGAATTTGCCGAATTTGCTCCTGATGTAGGTAACTGAGGAGACCACTTGGGAGTCACTAAAGGAAGCCTGGGATTCACAAATAGATGTAACACTTTCAGGATCAAAATAATCTACAACATCTACATGCTCACTATAGAAATTAACTGCTTCTATGTTCTCCATCTCGTTAATACTGGCTCCGGAAACTGGTATCTTCGGTAATTGTTGTTGCTTGGAAGAGAGCACTCATTGTGGAGAGTTTAGAAAAACCTTTTTTGTTGAAATTATCCTACTCACTTGTGGAAACTTAGCTCTAATATATTTGGCAACACATTCCAGTCCATGGGCCAAGCAGGTAAAATGGAGCATATTGGGATGAAACACTTTTAGAGCGGTTGTAGCTTTAAGCATATATATGCAGCACCTAAATACATCACTAATGCCTTCCAGTTGACCACAGAACTTTTAAATCCATCATTGACAAATCTTGCAATATTTGGTTCATTTGCAAGATCCAGCTCTTTACGCTAGATCAAGCACAGTTTTGAGGTTCTGTCAGGTATATGTATATATAAAATAGGAAAGTGCTAAAATATGTAATTTTATGTTATATCGCTAAAATATGTAATATACTCACAAATATGTAAAAGTATGTAACGTGAAATTCTTTTTTATTAACCCTAATATAGTACTTCGTAAACATAACATTTTTCCCAGCATCTAAATAGTAAGGGAAAAAATGTAGTTACATAGAAATCCCAGCTCTACTTATACAGCATTCGGTTGTAAAATTGCAACTGCAGCATTCATAAGACGACGGTAAAAGTTACAACGATATGCGGAATAGAAATACCTAAAGGAGGAGCTTTAACACCCATAAATTCCACTAGTTTGTGTAGTTTTATCTTTCGCACGGGTTATATAAGTAGTGATGTTCTTGTTAAGAAAGAAAAAGGAAAAAGTGAAATTAAAAAGTATGCACGTTCAGTGGGATTCGAACCAACGTTAATCCTCTACTGTCGATTTGAACGAACACGCCTTAGCCAGTTGCGCTATAAAGGAAACACAAACTCAGTTTCACTGATTAAACTTGCATCTGTAAGCCTAGCACCCAGCGCTGGAATAAGTTTTAGTTCTAGTCTACAACTTAACATAATAAAAACATATTTTCTGCAGGTGCTGAATTTGCCTTGTTTGTCCGTTAATGTGGAAGGATAGTTGAAATATTGCTTTTCAAAACTGCGAGGTGAGCTACGAGGTAACGTGGCTGCCATGTCCTTGGTACAGCAAGGGAAGTATATGACTAATTTAATTCTCATAGCATCTATATAAATGGGCCTGAGAACTGGGTGACCCTTCGCTCATGCCTCACTGAACTTGGGTGTTTACTTTTGTGAATAACAGTACCACATTTGAAATAGAGGTGGTGTACAAGCTGTCTTCTGCTGCATCAACATTACCTATATAATATCACAGTTGCATTCTGTTATAAATAGAAGAGTAGGTGTAAGAATCACTAAAGTGCTTCAAACATGACACCTGGGACAAGGGGAATCCCCGGAGCCGATCAGATCTGGACGATGATGTGTGCAGATACGGATGGCATCCGTAACGGTACCAGACAGAACGTATCTCAACTGCGGCCAACCTTCCGAGCGCCCGAGGTCCCTTAAGGAGGGATTCCCCCAGGAAGCGGGTTGTCAGCGGCCAATCATTGCCAGGGAGAAACACTTCCAAAACCCATATCCACCGCCTAGCCGCAGAACACCGTCGCTTGGTCCTAAAAACGTGAAACATATGATAGGAAACGACAGGAGTAGAAAATGATAGACAGGAAATTCATGGTAGAAGAGGAACCATCCCAGTAGTCAACTATTGATCCAGGGAAACCATTAAAAGACCTATGGTCTGAGTGACCAGTCCTACCACAATGGAAACCGGGGTGCGAGCCTCATGGTTACCGCGGTGCACATCTCGCGCCGTTCTGATAAATTGAACGTGGTTAGCATCCTCTTATAATACCGAGCAGAACGGCTCAGGCAATAACGTCTGTGGCCCTCATTGGGGTCATTGAGTTCGATACCCTTTGCTGATCTTCCTGACCCGTGGATTTCCTCAGAGTTTTCCCCGGGTCACAAGGAGAATGCTGGGAAGCATTTCCATATCCTTCGAATTTCCTGTCCCCCCATTTCGTTACATTAATCATTTCATTTCACCCTTCATCCCGTTAGGTTTCTTTCAGGGTGGAAGCGTCGGTGAGCGTCGCGACAGCAGCACGGCAGGGGAAACGAATGCGCTCTGGAAACTTAGTCCCCGGATTGGAAGTCTAGCCTACTGGTTCCCGGGCCTTCCATGAGATGGTACAAAGCCGAGGGGGGAGGGGAGCGGCTTCTGAGAGCCACACCCCTCTTGAACGGGAAGGGGTTGGAGAGGAACCATGCTGAGACAGACTCCGCCAGGGAGCTTCTAACTGGGAAAATGTAGTGATCTTGCCAACTGCTCTGTAGCGGCAACGTTCGGGACGCACTTCGGATCCATTTGCCTCACTCATCCGCCTGCTCCGTCAGGGGCATAGACACCAAAGATGGCCTTTCGGTCGAATGCTAACTCTGCCGCCCCCTCCACAAGTTGTCATTGAGTCATCCTCTCATAATACTAAACTACATAACAAAGATAAAAGGTACTCACTGCCGATAATGGTGACGAAGTTGATGATGGTGATGCTGATGATGCTGATGATGGTGGTGGTGATGATGATTTTTTTTTTAATTAACGTCCTCCAACATTGTGTCATATCGGACGAATGAATGAAATGAAACGGGTGAAATGATGCTCAAATGAGCACGAGGTCCATGGAGCTTTAAGTTACCCGACATTCGTCTTCTCCGGGTAGGGAAAACCTCGGAAAAAAACCTTACCCGGATAACTTACCCTAAGCGAGATTCGAACTCGCGACCTCTTGGACGTGAGGCAGACACGCTAACCATCACGCTACCGAGGTGGGCAATGATGATATTTTCGGTATTTACACAGTCCCGTGTTTATTGTATAAGACATAGCATATATTACAAGTACGTTTCTTCTGTGAATGCAGGTTTCACAATAGGAGCCATGCTAACGTACAGCAGAGCTATTAGGTATGTTCGACATAGGTAAACGGGACAAAATTAATAGGAACGTGCGGTCTCACGTGGAAAGCACGTAGCATTGGACGAACAAGGTCGGCGCGGTCAAGTTAGCATCAAGCTGTCTTTGTTTGGGTGAACTCAAGGACAATGGACACCAAGTCTGGACATCTTTGTTACTTACAGAGCCTCCAGTTTGGTTTCACACAGTGGACGTTTCCGGAGGCAAATCTAGTATTATATTGTATTTCAGTATGAAACAACGAAATCGCAATACATAAGAAATTGCTAATGTAGCATTGTTGAAAAGTAATATTCTGTAGCCTTATTTGCTAGTAATGAGCAGATAGTAATGGTTTTGTTACAGACAAGAGTTTTTTGCATTATGGCGATTACATCATCTAAGCATTACTCCCACTCGTCTGTGGTTAAAGCGTCCATCGAACCTAGTTAGGAGGATATTTATCCACTAGCTTTCTTTACACTTGAAACGTTAGAATTCTCTTATACAAGCAATAGTAACACACCCTAAAATGGAAAAAATTGAAGAAATTCGAAACATGAATCAACAAATTGGTAAACTGGGCAAAAAAGTTGTATTACAATGGATTCCGTCTCATTGTGGAGTGGACAGTAATGAAAAGCAAATTTTATGGCAAAGAAAGGAACCCAAATTAAACAAAAAGCTATTATAACATGTCCTTATGAATCAATAAAACGCATTGAGAGAAGAAAAATCTGATGTCTTGCACTCACATGACTTTCTCTACTCTTGTACTAACCATTCTTACAAACTCTTATTCCTATATCTGCTTCGTGTTAGTTAAGGTGAACATTTGTACAAATTATCTTATTGCTTATTTCCTTGTAGGTGCAAGGGGAATATGAGAATACAGTAGCCTTTGTGCGATAGTCAAATCTTTTAAAGCTTTGAGATTCCGTTCTCTTTGCACACTTAACATATAAAAAAGTGAACAACGATGTTCCATTTCACGAAACTTTTAATTTTTCCGAAACTCACACAAATAACAAGGAATATCTCCGAAATGGTTCACAATACAAAAATGTTATTTAGACATAAATTGTGTGTTTTAGGGAGATCTACATTTTTTGTATACTAAGATTTTGTCTATCTCACACACACATACACACACATGAACCTTTTTCTAAAAATGCTTTCTCTTTTTGGATTCGGGGGGTCTCAAAACTATATTTCCGGTGAAATCTCTACATCGAATTTTTGGGTGGAGTACAATATTTCCTCTATCTACCGATAGAGAAAGTAAAAGTATACCTAATATCGCACACACTGCATTGCACGTTTATTTCCATACAAGACCCAGGTGCACTAAACAGAATATGCACATAAACTGCAGATAGTTTTCTTATATTATGTACCTAAAATTGGACAGAAGTTAAAGTAGAAATCGAAATTTTGAAATACATACCTAATCCTATTTTACAAGTACCTTTTAGATTTTGTATTTCTTAAGAGATTTCGAGTTTCCAATGTCATGGTTTTCATCTAAATATAGCATATTCCTGCTTTTCCTTGAATGTTTTAACACCTATTGGGTCTGAGGAACAATAATGGGAAAACAGAATGTGAGAAAATATACAATGAGGTACTTACAAATGCTACGTTCTGTTAGTAATGCAGGAAATGGAAAAATTGTGTAAAGTCTGATTGAACATAAGCTCTGCAAGCCATGTAGTGAAATCCTTTCTTTAAGTTTCAAAAATTGGACATTTAGAGCCGGAATACTGTACCCCTTTAGGAGTAGCTAACACGTTTTAAACATACCTTACCGGTGAGAAAAATACAGTCAGTAACAGAGCAATTTCCCCTTATAGGTTTTCAAACAACATATAATGGATCGACGTTTCAACCTTGGAAAGCAAGAGAAGCTTGAGAAACTTAGGGACTCACTAAATAAATATTCATTTTTACTTTCTCTACTACACATAGTGGGTACGGGAGTATTGTATTCGACCGAAAACTTTGATGTCGAGATCTCAGCGGAAATATATGCTTTGAGGACCCCTGAATTTAAAAAAAAAAAAACAAAACAAAAAAAAAAAAACCACGTTTTTAGAAAAAGGTCCATGGGTGTGCGAGTGTGTGTATATGTGGCTGTCTGTCTATCTATCTGTGAACAACATAACCCAAAAACGAAAAGTCGGTTAAAAATCAAAGTTGGTGTTTATGTTCAACATCTTTCAAGGATGCAGCACGAAGATTTTGAAGAATATTTTTCCACCCTAAACTATCCTTTACATGGAACATTTTTAGATAATTTCTATATTCTCAAAAATATCTCTTACAATTTTGATTATAATGCCTCTAACCAAT
>JAUKNM010000147.1:267500-285000 GCA_030765045.1 Tenodera sinensis
CTAAACTCTTGACGCAGGGATGTCCAACCTTCTCTCTTTGGAGAACCTTATGCACTGAGCGACAACACCCCATTCCACTGTTCAGTCGGAGTGACAGGCAGTCACTCTCCAGTGACGAACACAAACAGGCGATTCCATGACAGTTTCTAAGCCATACCTTCAATTTTCCGGGAATGTCTTCAGACCTCTTCATTCTGGATAATTTTTGCATAAATAGTAAACAGTAAGAGACAGACAAAAGCTTACTAAATAAAAAATGAGGATCTGGTTAAAACAAATAATTTATGTCAAATACTTCATTTTTTGAGCAAACTATTTCCGATATATTCTTTCTTATTTGTTTGAATGTGCCAATTCTTAACCTGTTTTCTTCAAATAGGAATATGTTATTCATTTTTTCATTCATTGGTCTTGCAAAGAACGGGTTTTCAAACACTTAAAACATTTCACTGTCACTTAAAGCCTATTGTATTCCTATATTCCCCTTGCACCTACAAGGAAATCCGCAATAAGATAGCTTCTAAGAATGTTTATGTCAATTAAAATGTACTAGGTAGAGAAATAGGGGTGCTGACCACGTCCCACCAACCAGTACTGCACCACACTTATGACGCCTGTAGTGTGTAGAGGTGGGGGACGCAGTGCCTTGGCCCTTCATGGGCTATTGCGCTGGTGTTCAGTTTAGTTTTGGATCGGGAAATAAACATTTGCAAGAATAGTGGGTATAAAAGTGAGTATAGAGTGAGCATAGTTCGCGAACAGAGTTTCTCCAAAATGAACTATATTAAAAGTCTATATCGCAATAGGTTACCTGGCTACCATTTGGTGGATCTTCTAAAGCTATACACTTCACTAAATACTGATAGACTTTCTAAACGTAAACAGCACTAAAGAAATTACTAATGAACACATGTTTATCGTGTAAGATTTGAAAATGCTTTCGTAAATCAAACGCGACGCACATATAAACAACCTGCCACTGTAACACAAAGCACGGCTGGAGATTAAAAAGAAGTATAGTCCACGTATAGTGGAAGGAGGTAAACTCACACTCCCCTCTTTCACAAACGTTGGACATCGCTGCTCTAACGTGAAAGGTAGAAGAAAATAGAGGGCTCTCAGCTGCGCGTATATTTTTCACGTACACAATTTCTTCTAGTGCATTCCTTAGCAAGCAGCTTCTTCTCATCTAATGTGCTAGACAATTTCTTTTCCATTTCTGGTTTAGAGATGATACTGCTTATCCATCGGCCATTATGTCAGGTGGCCCACTCCAGCCTGCATTTGAGGAAGTAGATAACCTTTCGTCATTTAAAAGAGTTGCAGAAATCACCGGGGTAAATCCAGGTAGTGGCGTGTGTGGCGTTTTTTGTGCTTGTAAGGGAGGTAAAACAATATGGTTATAACAATGGGAATAAGAACAATAACTCTAATAGTTATAATAATAATAATAATAATAATAATAATAATAATAATAATAATAATAATAATAATAATAATAATAATAATAATAATAATAATAATAATAATAATAATAATAATAATAATAATAATAATAATAATAATAATAATAATAATAATAATAATAATAATAATAATAATAATAATAATAATAATAATAATAATAATAATAATAATAACATTAATAAGAAACAAAGAAATGCCAATGAAACATTACGTGCCCTCATGTTTGCATGGATTTTGTTACGGCAATTTACAATTTGTAATCCGTAATGTTAGACAATAGCAGTATATCCAGGAATCAGTTTATTCCTTGGAAAAATGAAGTCCTGTAAGTGAAGTGGGAAATATTCTAAGACTGTTCTGGTCTATTATCATGCGCTACGCACACTAGTTGAAGCCTGGGGAATTGCTATCCCGCCCGCTTCTCTTACAAGCAGAACAAAGTTCACGCATGTCACTGACTGGATTTACCCCGGTGATTTCTGCAACCCTTGCAACGCACGAAGCGTTATTTACTTACCCCAATGCCGGGTGGAGTGGACCACATGGTATATTTAGCAGGGAACCACTTTTAGTAATATGGTATGAATATATACAGTAGGGTGGTTCTTATATGGGGGTTACATAAAAATGCCGAGTGTTTTGACCGCACACCCTAATATTTTTTACTTACGACATGTTTTGATAATGTGCCAAATTTCGTTAAAGTTAATTAACCCGTGCCGCAATGGATTTAAATATCTAAACAAACTTAACAACTGACAGAGCGCTTGTATTTTTCTAGTGCCATAAACAACTGAAACCAACCCATACATCTTTTGCAAATATGCTTAATATACTTAAATGAAAGAAATTTAAGTATTAATATGTAATAGAACAGAGAAAATTTGGGAATGCAGCTTAAATCAATACTTAGTTTTAACACTGAGAAATCGGAGATCCTAATATTAGGAAATTGGCCGGAACCGCCACAGACCTTGGGGATGCAATGTGTCACTACTACAAGGATACTTGGTATATGCTTTATGGCAAAGATAGAAGATACTATTGCAGTTAACTGGAGGGAAAAAATTAATAGTTTACACCGTTCCTTATCCATGGAGAGGATCCGGATCCTGAATTTGCTACAACGCATCTGGTACCTGCATACTTATGGTCTAAGCAAAATTTGGTATGTGGCACAGATTCTGCCGATTTCAAAACGTGACGCACAGAAACTGGAACAACTCCTTGGTTACTTTTTGTGGACTGGAAAAGCATATAAGGTGAGCCGGCCTCAACTACGTTTGCCTCCGTCCAAAGGTGGTTGCGGCTTAGTGGACATTGCCAAGAAATGCATGGCCTTATTGGGGAAAACCGCCACACAATCATTGCGCGGATCTGGCTCATCAATTGACCAAACTTTCTGGAAGGAACAGCTGCATAACCCTCAGGTGGCACTCAACGGATTTAAACCCACTGTCCTTCACCTAAAACGAATTCTGGACAACAACGATGACATTACGGCCTTCGAATGCACCCGGAACCACTACCGTATGCTCACGACAGTTCATCTGGTTCCCAGAGAGGAAGAGAAATATACCAGGGAGTGGAAAGTGATCTGGCGGAATTTATTTTGCAAACATGTGCCCAGTGATTGGCAGGAAACCACCTATGAAGTATTAAATGAGACTATACCGACAGCGGATAAACTCTGGCGACATCCCCAAGGGCACAGTCAAACCAATGTCCATCTTGTGCCGCCGTTGACACATTGGACCACCGGATTGCTTCCTGTAAGCAGGTTGAAGTCATCTGGGTAGAGCTCCGGACTTACATCGCCAAATGGTGCCCACCGCAAGCTCCACCATGCCTTGAGAAGCTCCAGCGTTTGGAATTTCATTTTCAGAATACTGCACTCCAACGCTGTGTAGTTTGGCTGGTAATGGGAACATTGTACTGGATCCTTAAACAGAATAATGGCCCAGTGGCGCAGAGGAAGGATTGGGTCAGTTTTCTGAGACAGGCACGCTGGCAACTGATAACTTCTGGTCTTAGCAAATCAATGCAGCTGTACATAACACGCCTTGCACTTTAAATACGACAATGCAACTATAATCAAAATAATATATATATATATTAAAAAAAATAAAAATATATATATAAAATAAAAAACTAAAAAAAAAACAAAAAAACGAAGCTTCTAAGTAAAAAAAAAATAAAAAAAAATAAACCACCCCCCAAAAAGTAAAAAAAAAAAAAAATAAAATAAAATAAAAAATCTACAAAGTAAAAAAAATTAAAAAAAAAACAAAAAAAACACTGGAAGATGGGTAAAAAAATATAAAAAAATAAAAAAACAAAAAAAAGAAAAAGAAAAAAAAAAGAAAAAAAACACAATTTTCTTTTTAGTGTTTCTTTTTTACAATCTGGAAATTGTCTTCTCTGATCTTGCACACATTGCAAAATGAATTACTTTTGCTTTTTATTGGCCATTATTAGTCCATTGAATTTGTGTATTAACTTTATTCTGCCATATCATTCACCACCTTAAGATTTTTCAGTCTCTTTGGTGCTGGGGTAGGAAGTGTTTGAATCCCCAAGGAATTGGATTCTTATTTTTAGAAAACTCTAAATCTGTGCTAAACTACTTCAACATATCCAAAGTCTTGACTGAAATGAACCCATCAGTTCCCTTGTCTGAAATAATAGAGAGATTCAAAGCTCAGTCTGTTAATACATATGTTTATATGTTCTGAATAGCCTATGCAAAGGTGCTACATTTTAATTTATAGAACTATAGTAGGCCAAAAAGGAAACTTATCCAAAAGCTTTGTAACTGCAACAGGTAAAACAATGTACCTCCTTTCGGTCCCCAAGGTTTCGATTCCTAACCTACTTTTTTTTTTTTTTTTCATTGTTAAAGTTGTCATCCAACAGTGATAATATACAAATCTCTTCATTTAAATACCATGAGTGCTGACGAAACTTCTTTAGAGCGTTCGAACAAACACTTGCACTTACTTTTTTGTAAAGCTTTAATTTTTTTAAAAAACAACAGTTTGGTGCAACGTGCGCCGATTGCTGATGAACTCAGAAACCACTATTTTGCATATATCAAGCAGATGTTTTCAGTCCGTCCAGTTCACCAACAGAACAAAAGAGGAACATCTTCAATGGATAAATTCTTTTGGCCACCCACCTTGCATGGTGCAAAGTTCCAGATGGCCTTACTTATAGATTGAAGTTCACAATTGTCCCAGAAACATGATACACAATTCAATGAGTTCACGAAAATCATTATTCAGGTGTGTGTGTTTTTAGGGTTTTTGGAAGAAATTAATTGCATCAGTCACTCACTTCAGTTGTTTCTTCAGACGAATCATTCATAATTTCCAAAAACAATGGACTGTTGTCATCTTTCATCTTCTTTCATCTCTTTATAGCTGTTAACTTCGCCCTTTCCTCTTTTGCCGCCAACTTCCAGTCAACACCTCCAAGATAACCTCTACGGCCAGGCTCTTGTTGATATCATGGAGAGAGTTTATCCTCTTCTACTTTTATCATGTTCAAATCATTAGCATGGGTAACATCCAGTAAATTCTTTAAAGTTGGAGAAAACTGATGCTCTCGCTCTTTGTGAGTGTTCGTCATGTTATGAGCACTTTTATTTGCGGATTGCGCCATTCTAAATAAAGGTACGTAAGTTTCCTTGTGCAGCTAGATAAAGCTCTTGTGGGGATCCTAGTCTTTCCCCAAAATATTACGCACACACGTGTAACTAAATTAGCACTTACACTGATAGTCAGTTCCACTTTGCATACGCTACAAAACAAGACTGATATAACCTGTTGATTATATGGTAATTTATATCCAAGGATCGGGTGCGTAACTTCATATACTAAATAAATAACTGTGTCAGTACTTCTTAAACTACTCACCATGATGTAAATAAACATCCACAATGTTACGCAATGGGGACCGTGGCTCAACTGAGGGTGGACGGTATACCAGCAGTCGAGCACATGCATAAGCGGGAATTAGCCAACATGATGCATCTTTTCTACCACGACGGCAGGGGTTCCTCGTGTTCAATTTCAACAAAATAAGTATTAAAGTCCTTCTTAAAGCAAAATTATAAAAACTAGGGGTGTGCATGAAGAAATATGAAATTCCAAAAATAAGGACAACCCTAAAATACAGTAATGGTTTTACAAAACACTTAAATATAAAATAAGTACACTTATAAGCCCGTTAATCTATAAGCTACTAGGCATCGCGTGTAAAGCACCAAATCCAAATAGAAACCAACACCTCCTTTAGTGCTACATTATATTCTGCCAGAGCTTTTTGAGAGTTTTTGAAGTGATAGTAGGCTCCTGGTGAGCATTACGCTCAGTAGAACAATCGGGACGGAATTATGGTCGAGGAACTTGTATCAATTAACCAGAAAGACTGGCGAAGTGGGTAAGCCAAAATAATTAAAGGGAATGTTACATTATCTGAACACTAAAGTAACACGTTTCCATACTTGTCACGGCGCTTTTTGGTAAAAATAACTTTTCTTTTATGTCTTACTATAATGACGACTTAACTTGTGGTGCGCTGTCACTACCGGCTGCTACTTCGGTCTAATAATTGTGATCATGGTGGTTCTCTTATTTAGGTATATTAAAAATAAACATATTAGTACTAAGTGGCTCATTTTTTGTAGTTTTATTACTAAGGGTACTTAAATGATGATGATGATGACGACATATACAGTTCGAAACGCAACTTAATAAATTATAGAAAAATGGACCTTTGGTAAAGTGAACATAAGAGGATAACAAACTATAGTGGCGTTACTAAACAATTCCATAATATTTTAATTGCTTTGGACTTAGATGTACTGTTCATCACACTGCACGATCCAGTATCAACAATGTTATTACCAATGCTGATTATTACAGGTGATTATCATAACTCCCTTTTTCCTGTTATTTGCTCTCTTCTATCTTATCATGATCCAATAATACTTACTTCAAAGTGAAGTGCATATATTTGTTGTATTGTTTAACGCCCACATTCAGTACTACGGCACCGCAGGCGGTGACACTGATGATACATGGAATGAAGATGGAGCACCGGTGAATGAAATGGCGGGGGAAACCGGAGAACCGGAGGAAACCCGCCCCAGCGCCACTTCGTCCACCACGAATCCCACATGCAGTTACCTGGGATAGAACCCGAACCGCTTTGGAGAAGCGAATAGTCTAACCACTCGGCTACGGCGCGGCCGCAAGGTACATCTAAATCATCTGGACCTATTAATACTGCTAAAAAGTATATTAGATTGTTTAACAAGTTTAGTGTAATACACATTAGACAAGTGTTGCGCAATAGGTATTCACTGTTTGCCTCCATAATATAACTAATGTCAATGAAAAGAGGATTATGTTATATTTGTATTTTTGGATGTTAATTGATACAGCGTCTCGGTTTACTATTGTTCTGGACAAATACTGCTTTACACCTGAGCTCCATTATCTTAAGTGCAAGTGCATGTATTTTTATGATATGGATAAGTATTTTGAAACTGTAAATTTTAAAGACAAGAAACTGGACGTAAGCGAGTGCACATGAAGACTATTCAAATGCGTAAAAGCAATTACTTTTTTTAAATTGATACATAATACAGCTAATAAATACAAATATAGCTATGTGATTTGTTGTTTCTGATATTTGTAATAATTACAGGTATACTGTTCTCTTCTGAAATAAATGTTCATAGTAACAACACATTCTTAATTATTAAATAGATAAAACTGTCAACAACATAAACCCACCTACAAACAACGATTTTTATTGCATTTAACTAATAACAGCAAACCTAATTGTTCCTCTGAATTTACTCATTTTAGTGTTGAG
Source organism: Tenodera sinensis (assembly GCA_030765045.1). Taxonomy (NCBI): domain Eukaryota; kingdom Metazoa; phylum Arthropoda; class Insecta; order Mantodea; family Mantidae; genus Tenodera; species Tenodera sinensis. The sequence continues at coordinate 274,854 of JAUKNM010000147.1, forward strand.
CAGGTTTATTCAACGATCTTAAATCAATCAATAGAAGTTTCGGTTATATGTTTCCGGAAGTAATTCTATATTTTAAAATACTCTGCAACTTATATTTGTGAACCCTTGTGTCATATATTTAACTTCTGGTAGATCTACTGTAGGTACACATTCTGGTGCATTTAAGTACACAAAAGTTACACCAGTGCATAAGAGAAACCAAACAGGACTATAATAATTATCGTTCCATTAGCATAGTTCACTTATCTGAGATATTTCAAATGTTAATTAATAACCACGTTACCTTGTGCTTTCAAAGTAATACCATATTTTGAAATAAGCAGAAAGTAACATAGTACCGTATATGTTGTAAAGTCCTTGGTTTAACTATGTGTTGAATGTAATGAAAGTGAAAATATTGATTTGCTTAATTTATATTGTTTAACCAAATACTTTGATACCTTATCTCACTGGTCTGTATTTCAAAAAATTATAATTAGAGTGCGGAACCGCGAACAACCTTGCGATACCGGTTAGTTGGACACGGTGAATGAACGACGTAACCGGTACCACGCAGTCGTTGCATATGCATGCGCATCAACAGACGTAATCCCGTGACCCAACGGCCCACCCGGGCCAAGGCCTACCGCCGGATCGCTGTGTCCCCCACCTCTACGCACCTTAGGCGTCGTGAGTGGGTGAAATGAAATGATTGATGTAACGAAATGGAGGGACAGGAAATTCGGAGGATAAGGAAATCCTACCCACCATTCCGCTGGCGACCCAGGGAAATCTCCGAAAATATCCATGGGTTAGGAAGGTGGGCCATAGGGATCGAACCCACGACCTCCCAAATGCGGGTCACAGACATTACCACCTGAGCCATTCGGATCGGTCATAGTAGAACAAAGTGTAGTAAACTGTGACGGGATACATTACTTAAGTAAAATTGATAGTAATAATAATAATAATAATAATAATAATAATAATAATAATAATAATAATAATAATAATAATAATAATAATAATAATAATAATAATAATAATAATAATAATAATAATAATAATAATAATAATAATAATAATAATAATAATAATAATAATAATAATAATAATAATAATAATAATAATAATAATAATAATAATAATAATAATAATAATAATAATAATAATAATAATAATAATAATAATAATAATAATAATAATAATAATAATAATAATAATAATAATAATAATAATAATAATAATAATAATAATAATAATAATAATAATAATAATAATAATAATAATAATAATAATAATAATAATAATAATAATAATAATAATAATAATAATAATAATAATAATAATAATAATAATAATAATAATAATAATAATAATAATAATAATAATAATAATAATAATAATAATAATAATAATAATAATAATAATAATAATAATAATAATAATAATAATAATAATAATAATAATAGGTACAATTCTGTAAGGCGTTTTATATTGATCATACATTTACATTAGTGATCAAAATTTGATAGATTTACACATGTTTAAAGTTGCTGAAACTGTAATACTTGCTTATAGAAACTTATACTTAACTTTTAACAAATGAGAGTGGCTTGTACCTTCAAGATTATACTTTGAAATCCGTTATTTTTTGTTTATGCTTCTTAACAATCGAAAAATATCAACCGCTAATTTTCCCACACCAAAGAGGATATACGCTGATCTGAAACTAAAACTATAGTCAACAGTGTGTGCATTCTGCAAGGTGAAAAAGTTCAAAGAAAAAATTCCGTTGTCTTGAAGCAACACCTTGCACCTAGAAAGGTTTCCTTCGGCTTCCCCTGAAGTTACTGGAGCATACTTACAGCGGGAAAAAAAATAGAGAGAGGGACTGAGAGAAAATCACATGGTTCTGTCTTCCTCAATCTCATTCACTGAAAACTATTTTTTGCCGCGAAGTTTCTGCATCGGAACACGGTGAGCTGCATTCCACTGCTTTTAGCCCACTTCCCCTGTAGTGGCTGGGCATGAGACAGAACCAATAAGTCGTAGCTCTTAGTGCCTCGTAATACCTATATGAACTATTCATCTACCTATTAATCTTCATAGATGCTTTGTACTATACATATATTTTTATTGTTCTATTGATGCTGCACTGCAATATTACATTGATCATAAAGCAATGCTTGCCTTTTAAAATTGCGTTCTTAAACAAAACTAATATTATGATATTAATTATCCTTCGCTTTTTCTATTTATTTCCTAACATTGTCTCATTTAATTCGCCGGTTACATCTTTGGTATTACGCAGTTAATTACATTACCTTTGGAAATTTCTAAAAAATATTATTCATTTTTATCAGCTTATCTAATGAAAAGATCGATTGCCCAAAACCAGACCCTGACAGTAAAGGGAAATTTCTACATTATTACATTTAACATCTGACTGAGGCTGGGTGTACTCAGTGTAATAAGAATAAATATCTTCTGTGCAGTCTCAACCATATGTGTGTACTCATTGTCAACTTACTGGTATCTTTGCGTACTATACTAACATAGGCGGTCTAGGAAGGGTTAAAGAGAAGTTTTAACGCCTTCTTCATCCATAAAAGATACAATAGATGGCGTTGAACTCTCATCACATCCTTAAATATGCTATGATAATGATGAAGTCCTTTCAACCGGTACAGGTTATACTACAATAGGGGGACACCACGCACATGGGTCTATTGTGCCTACCACACGCCTAGAAGGCATGCAGTGAAGCAGCCACAGGGGCTACACTACGCAAGCACAACCACTAGCATATCTACCGATGGCGTCGTTAATTGGATTATCCCTTAATTTCATTTAATGACTATTTCAGAAAAATGTATCCCAGTGGAACAAATAGATGGAATTGTTGTCATTTTCATTGTAAGTGAAGACCATTTGTGGTTTTCTTTTCGTTCCTTCGAATGTGATGTGCAACTTCAAGCATAATGATGATACAAAAGGTATTCCTGTGGCGGCGTGAGACTCTCGCTTAAAATTATTGGTTTATTAATTGGTGCTGGTTACCTTGGAGACATATTGTATTCTTTTCATCTCAAACAAACGATTTATACCAGGGATGTCCAACCTTCCTTCTTTGGAGAACTTTAACTAATGAGCAGCTAAACCCCACTCCACTCCTTCAGTCGGAGGGATAGTGAGTCAGTATCCAGTAACGGACACAAACAGTCCATTCCACGGCCGTTTATAAGTCATACCTAGAACTTCTGGGAATGAGCCCTTCATTCTGGATGATTGTTGCATAAATGGTAAACAGTAAGAGACAGACAAAAGCTTACTAACTACACAATGTGGATTTCGTTAGAACACAATTCATGTGAAATACCTACCTCTTTTTTCCTTTGAGTGAACTATTTCCGAGATCTTTATTATTTGTTTGAATTTGTCAACACTTATATTTTTTCAATTAGGAATATGTTATTCCTTTTTTATGTCTTAGCCTGACATAGAGAACGGAATTTCAAAGGCATCCCCTTCAACCAGCTCCTAAAACATTTCACTATCGCTTAAAGCCTACTGCGTTTCCATATTCCCCTTGTGCCTACAAGAAAATCAGCAATAAAATACCTTCTGAAAATGTTTACGTCGATTAAAGTAAAGTAGATAGAGAAATCGGCATTTACAAGAATAGTGTGTATAAGAGTGAGTATAGCTCTACTTATATTTGGGAACAAACTTTCTCCAAATTGAACTATACTAAAAGTATGTATCGCAATATGTTACGCGACGCTCGCTTGGTGGATCTTCTAAGGCTATGCACTTCGACTTTGTCACCAAATATTTATAGGCTTCTTAAACTTAAGCAGTATCAAATAAGTTACTAATGAGCACATATTTATTGCATAAGATTTGAAGGTGCTTCCGTAAGTCAAACGCACCATACATGTAACCAATCCACCACTGCAACACAATGCACGGCTGGGGGTTAAAGAGAGGCAAAGTCCACGTATAGGAGGAGGTAAGCCCAACCTCCCCTTTTTCGCAAACGTTGGACATCGCTGGTTTATGCCAAGCGGGATGACTCAGGTGGTGGCGTCTGTGGCCCAAATTCGTGAGGCCGTGGGTTCAATGCCCATGGTCGACCTTCCTGACCCATGGGTTTTCCTCGAAGGTTTCCCCGAGTCGTCAGGCGAATGTTGGGAAGGATTTTCATATCCTCAAAATGTCCTGTCTCTCCATTTCGTTACATTAATCATTTCATTTCACTCTTCATCTCGTTAGATTTCTTTCACGGTTGGAAGCGTCGGCGAGCATGTTATTTCACGTCAGCACTGCAGGGGGACAAATGCGCTCTGGAAATCTCGTCCTCCGAATTGGAAAGTGTACTTAATGGTTTCCATGCCCCCATGGTATGGTACAAGCCCAAGGGAGGAGGGGAGACTGTTTTCAAGTCCCTCGCCACCCTTGGGAGTACGATCCGTGCTCAGCCAGCCTCCGACGGGGTGATTCTTACTGGGAAAATGTAGGGATCCTGCCACCTGCTCTATCGTGGCGACGTTCCGGCCGCCCTTAGGATCCATTTGCCTCATCCATGCCCTCGGGGAGTGCCTCGTCAGCGAGCTAGGCACGAAAGATCGCCTTTTGGCCGAGGTGCTCCGCAAGTTGTCATAGAGTTATACAGTCAAACTGTTTATACGAATCGCAGTTTTGCGGCCTTCAGATATAATATATTTTAATAAGAATGCATCGGTGTTAACTTAAACGTCACTGACTTCATAAGTATAACTTACAGCTTCATGTCTTTCACAGTTTCCCAATATAATTCATTCTAAATAAAAATGTGTCAATATTAAGGTAACCAGCATTGGCTTTATGAAATTATAAATATATTTTCTTTACTTCTTCGTTTATATGAAAAAACAATGAACTATATGACTCATAATGATTGTAGATATGAAAGATACGGAATTTTACAAATGGTCAAATATGGTGCGATCTTTTTGATCCTTTTGAGCCGCTTGCAGAATTTGTAAACGTAAATATGAGATATACTTTAATAAATTTTATTCAACCACTTCTTCAGTCACAAAATAATATATTTAACTAAATTTATTGAGCTATCACCTTAGAAATTGCATCATACACATGTATTTAGGAAATTCATTATTATTGGAGTAAAAAGTCTCCATTGTAGGCTGCGTATCATATGTAGTATGCAATATTTAAAAGCGGTTAGCCTGTTCACTTATACTACATTGAAGGACCCATCATTGATTTCTTTCCATATCAACATGTTTCTATCCTATTACGTGAACCATTTACAAATACCTTCAAATTATGCAGCAGAGATTTGTTTACTTCGTGGTTGCACAGTTAAAATTCTGCTAACTATATAAGAAGTAATTTTTTTCTTCACTAATGAGCTCATGCAGGATAAGGACGCATACCGTATTTTCAAGCGAGTTCCATTAGACGCTTTACTTCAATTTTGGATAATGTACAGATAAAACAATATTTCGTAACCTACTAATGCAAGAACCGAGCGGGATAGTTCAAGCGGTACCGTTTGTGGTCCGCATTTTGGGAGGTCGCGGGTTCGATCCCCATGGCCACACACTCTCCGTGGTTTCCCCATGTGACTTAGGCGAATGCTGGGGTGCATTATTTCATACCGCGGTTTCCTTTCCCTTCATTTCCCTTCATTTCCCTTCATTCCAATTTCCTTCTCATCTTTCAGGCGTGCCCTCAAGGGCGTGGTGTTGGCACTACTCTCTCCACGGCTACATTTCCTTTCCTTTCTCTTTTCCCGTCCTTTCCATATTTCAGGTTTGGTTGGTAGCGCGGTACGTTCCGGCTAATTCGGACAGATGGCATAGTTGCTTGCGCTCTGGAAGCCTTCCCTCCCTCCCTGGAAGTTGCTGCCCGGGGCGTAAGGGTTGCCTCCTCTACCTCTCCCTGGGTAGAGGAAACACTTTGGTTGTGCGCCAGGTGCCAATATCTGTAACTGTCGGGGACTTCTATGCGTCTCTGGACTTCGCTGGCTCCGCTCTCTGACAAGCTTACGGTCTCACTTCGCCTCATCCCTTCGCGCTGGGGGCTGGTAGCACGCAAAAGATCCGTGTCAGGGTCCCAGTAGGTCGAGGTGTCCCCCTATCGTTAATACACACTCACACAGTCACACACACGCTCACACACACACGCTCACACACACTCACACACACGCTCACACACAAACACACACACAAACACACACACTCACACACACACGCTTACACACACTCACACACACAAACACACACACGCTCACACACAAACACACACACGCTGACACACATACGCTCACACACACTCACACACACAAACACACACGCGCTCACACACACTCACACACAAACACACACGCTCACACAGACACGCTCACACACACACTCACACACACACAAACACACTCACACACACTCACACACAAACACACACACGCGCTCACACACACACTCACGCACACACAAACACACACGCACACACACAAACACACACACTAACACACTCACACACACACTAACACACACACTCACACACGCGCTCACACACACACTCACGCAAACACAAACACACTCACACACACACTCACACACAAACACACTCACACACACACTCACACACACACTAACACACACACTCACACACACAAACACACACGCGCTCGCTCACACACACACTCACGCAAACACAAACACACTCACACACACACTCACACACAAACACACTCACACACACTCACACACAAACACACACACAAACACACTCACACACACACACACACACACACTAATGCAAGAACAGTTTGACTTGATGCTAATTCTATGGTTCAATAAAGTGTACATTTTTTTTTTTCTAAGACGGTTTTAAGCTATATTTGTGATTTGTAAGTGTTTAGTGAAGTGAAGTAAAAGATAAACGCCTTATTTGTTATGCTATCTCAGCATGGCCTGTTAGTCACTCAGTCCTAGTTTTTCAATTGTTTTATTTATGCAACGTGTTAAACGCAATGGTACCGTAAGCCCGTCTCTGTCTCTGGTTTAGCAGCTCATTTGTATGTTTAGAAGGATGATGGTCCCACAGTCAATGAAAAAGCGGGTCCAGTTATTCCGGTGTAAGTCCCTACTCAGAAGCATTGTCCCTTCCCCAGGGCCAATTTTGGCAAGCGCGCCGAAATTTTGAGAGGCTGCTTATCGGCAGCCTACTGTTAGCCACTTTTTGTTGAGCGTGATCTGCTATGGGGGTGAGCACCATGAAGGAAATGTGCCTTACTTAGCCTGATACAGAAGGTGCTGATGGAGTTGTACACTACTTCGTCTGCGAGTAAAATTGATTCTTTCATTTCCAAAAAGTAATGACTATTTTCATGTAGAATGTTTTCTTTAAATTCTTCCACGGTGAGCGGGATTCATCCATACTATTCTTTTAATCCAGGGGTGTCAAACAGCACTCACGAGGCGTGAAAAATTTTCCCCTATTTTCCCTCCCTCCGTGATGATCAAATCGGAAAACGGGAAAAACAAAGCGAAAACCGGTTCTACTAGCGCGTGCTACTGCAGTTACGGAGGGGTGGACTCCTCTCTTCACACCCTGGGAGTGATGTTTGGCATGCCTGTTTTAATCCTTCAGTGGTCACTAAGGGCCTGGGAGAGCTCCACACTTATTTTAATGTTGTAGTTTTCGAACAAACGCACCTATGCAATCGCCTGACTGGGATATGTAATATTGCACTTTACTCTACTGCTTGTTGAAGCGACAACCTTCTCTGTTTATTTCTTTAGCTCCAAGAATGACTAATTGGCAGTTATGTGTCGCAGAGGTCAAACAACTCCTACGCTCGTTACATACTACTGACATGTTTCTCCTTGTTACCTGTGATTGCCAGTAGATGCTAATATGTACTTCTCAAAAACAGGAATAAAAGCTATGATTTACAAAATTTCAAGAATTTGGAAGAAGTACATCATCTACTTTCTGGTTATGTCTTATCCCTTTATAACAATTTGTATAAATCAGATGATTCCAATTATGAAGATAAACTGAAAATAGGGTCTTCAGATTCATAAACGATCATGAAGAAGAGGATGAAAGCAACCTATGTCCTAATAACAAGTGTTTTGTAGGAAACGTCATATGCTTGTCAAAGATGATGATGATGATGATGATTATGATTATGATGATTATTATTATTATTATTATTATTATTATTATTATTATTATTATTATTATTATTATTATTATTATTATTATTATTATTATTATTATTATTATTATTATTATTATTATTATTATTATTATTATTATTATTATTATTATTATTATTATTATTATTATTATTATTATTATTATTATTATTATTATTATTATTATTATTATTATTATTATTATTATTATTATTATTATTATTATTATTATTATTATTATTATTATTATTATTATTATTATTATTATTATTATTATTGTTGTTGTTGTTGTTGTTGTCGTTGTTATTGTTATTATTATTATTATTATTATTATTATTATTATTATTATTATTATTATTATTATTATTATTATTATTATTATTATTATTATTATTATTATTATTATTATTATTATTATTATTATTATTATTATTATTATTATTATTATTATTATTATTATTATTATTATTATTGTTGTTGTTGTTGTTGTTGTTGTTATTGTTATTGTTATTGTTATTATTATTATTATTATTATTATTATTATTATTATTATTATTATTATTATTATTATTATTATTATTATTATTATTATTATTATTATTATTATTATTATTATTATTATTATTATTATTATTATTATTATTATTATTATTATTATTATTATTATTATTATTATTATTTATTATTATTATTATTATTATTATTATTATTATTATTATTATTATTATTATTATTATTATTATTATTATTATTATTATTATTATTATTATTATTATTATTATTATTATTATTTATTATTATTATTATTATTATTATTATTATTATTATTATTATTATTATTATTATTATTATTATTATTATTATTATTATTATTATTATTATTATTATTATTATTATTATTATTATTATTATTATTATTATTATTATTATTATTATTATTATTATTATTATTATTATTATTATTATTATTATTATTATTATTATTATTATTATTATTATTATTATTATTATTATTATTATTATTATTATTATTATTATTATTATTATTATTATTATTATTATTATTTATTGATGTTAAAAATGCACTTCAAATTACAAGCTGTATGCCTGATCATCGCAATTTAGTATCTTTCCATGCAGTGCAGTACTTATTATAATGTATAGTGTATTCATACTACGTTTTGTTTATTTTTGTAATATGTAGTAGGATAATGTTAATAAAAACCATGTATATTTAAGCTAAATTAAGCTAAACATGAAAATAAACGGAAAATACAATTAAAAAAATTAATGTAAGCATATAAGCATAAAAAATATAGATATTGCCTACTAGGCCCCGCGCGACTAACTGGGTTCTACCAGGGTGCGTGCCTAACGGAGGTTAATTTTCCCCATAGATAAATGTAAAATGGCGTGGGGTCAGAGGTTGATTGTAAATAAATTAAAGTATTTCTGGGATTCCCTCATAGATACACTTGAAGAAGAAATTATCTAACAGTACTGAATATGATACATTAGGATAACGTTGCTCCTTTTCTGAATAACTATGAGTAGTAGGCCAATAACTTTTAGTCACATTTACTTACATTATTTGGCAATAAAATCGCATTTTTGTGTGTATATACCTACCATTAAAAATGCAACTGTAACAATTTTGTTCATACGAATACTTTTTCTGTACATTTTGAAAAGAAAATAGATTATCAGCGGCCTCGATGACAACATCCAAGTGTTGAAAAATGTCATTTTATAAATATGTGTGATAGAAACAGTCTGTGAAGGTTTCATTGCTCTAGGACACATAGTTTCAAAGAAAAGGAGCATAAGGCTTGAAAAAGCAAAATTTACGGGAAAATGAGTTTAAAGTTTCACAGTACTAATCCATATCTGACTGTAATATCTTCAAAGCCTATTATACTATCACTTCCATCACATTTACATTTAATGAA
>JAUKNM010000148.1:0-62500 GCA_030765045.1 Tenodera sinensis
GAAAGAAAGAAAGAAAGAAAGACAAGAAAGAAAGAAAGAAAGAAAGAAAGAAAGAAGAAAGAAAGAAAGAAAAAGAAGAAAGAAAGAAAGAAAGAAAAAGAAGAAAGAAAAGAAAGAATGAAAATGTACCGTCTAAGTGGTAAATGTTGAGTAGGAAATTCTCTTGAAACTGTTCTGTGGTATCCTTGGTAGATGTTGAACTTTAAGCACCAAGCTGATATTTATCAAACTCTTCGTCTTAGAGTTATGCTGTTCACACACACACACTCTCCTCTCTCTTCTCTGCTCTCTTTCACACACATATACATGACCTTTTTATAAAGAGTCCTTTGGAATGGGTCAAGGAGACTCAAAACAAAATTTTCCTGTGAAACATAGATTTTTGGGTATAATGTGTTACTTCTTATAGTTAAGATTTGGAGAAAGTCACAATAATTAAGCACACTCAGCTCTGTAATGTGTGTTAACGTATTCAGGTGAGTATTAAAATATATGCTTCTTCTTACAGAAAATGTTACACAGTGGAAGTGCTTATTCCGTAATAATTTTCTCAATTTTTTCATTCAAACGTGAATCTGATTGTCTCTGAATGTGTCAACTGAAAAATAAGGATAATCTTATCTATAATACAGTGTCGTGAAATTTACATACTGAACAGTAATAACTGGGATACTATCTCATATACTAGCTGAGTGAATTATTCAGGAACACCAGAAGGTTTATGAGCCGCGAAACGTATGGTCCTAACGGCCAGTAACAGGTGTTTTCGGCTGAACCCGCGAGTCGTAAAATAGAGTTTATTAGCAATTATACTCTGAACTGTCCTATGATTTTGTGCAAGAAGCTGTTGCAGCAATGCACTTATATTCAAATACGTCCTTCTTTACATCAACTATATCATAGTTAGTAAGTGTTAATTTGTATACTGGTAATCATATTTGGGCTGGTAATTATATATCCAGAATTACTCAATATTATCAAACAAGTGGGAGATAGCAGGTGTACAGTTAGTACATGCCAGTTCTCAGGGGGAAGGTATTTTACTGAAGGCTTCAAAGGTACGCTAGCTCACCAATTAAATAGAGGACTGTGACTGACACGTGGGAGACTGATATTGAACCTAAGAATAAATTTTACTGTAGGAAAGTATATTTAGATTTGAATGTTAATAAATAATTCCGGAAGGAGAGGGGAAGCGAACAACTGGTGACCTGAAGACTCTCAGGCGTTGTGCAAGTTAAGAAACGCTACCTTGCATTGTGTATGAGAAGCTGACTTCTGATGTGTACAGTACTTTCTTATCTTGGCTTACTCTAGATATTCCAGAAAGTTTGGTGAATAGGCCTTGCTTGTTTAGTGTTAAAGAGAATAGCAACGTCTGACATACATTACGTCACCAGTTGCGTGATTTTTTCTGTTAGGAACAGTATTGTTTACAATGGCCAATTGCGCTGTTCCACCCAGCGGAGTGACGCTCAGAGACCCTGATTTTGAAATTCAAGTGCTTGAAAGATTGAATGGAGCTAACAGTGGTGATGAAGGTAACGTGGGTAGCGAATAGTAATTGGAAGGGATACAGAGAAATCGTAAACGTGATTCTGTTGAAGTGGCTGAAAGTTCTTCCCCTGAAGAAAACTGAAGTCGGGAAAGGCTATTTGTATTTTGGAACCCATAACTGTAAAAAAAGGAGTCTGTAAGGAGATATATTCAGTCTCCGAACCACACTAAGTACTATGCATCTGGTTGCTTTGAATTCCTTTGGACAGCTGAGGAACAAAGTGAATTCCAAGGCTGCTTCGGATTTTGTTTCCCTAAGATGGCACAAATAATTATAAAATGGACCCATGTGAAATGGAATGACGTGGGGAAAAACGTTTTAATGTAGAAGTCTTTCCCATACTCAAGATGTTGATCATTTTGAGCTGGAAGGTGCCCAAACTTTGCTGCTTTCAACTAAAATGATAAAGATCTTTCATCTACGTCTGCAACAAATGGCAATTGTAGAGAACTGTTATCTCATTATAACTTAGTGATTTTCCAATCTTCTGCTCAGTTTGCGATTCGCCAATCTTAAAGACAGATTACAAAGACGTCTAAAAGTCTGCATAAACTGTGAGGAAAAGCGCCATAGGAAGGTCATGCAGGTTTAGAAGACACTGATTGAAATGTAAACACTTTACATTTTTTGTAATTGGCATACGTTGTTGAATCTAAAAATACCTGGCTTTTATTAATTTCTGTGTACATGATTTCTAGGGAGAAGGAAACGACGTTTTATTTCATAATTATTTAGGCAATAGAGTTAATTTTTAAGGTTAACACTAATATAATTGTTAAACTTTCCATATCCCAAAATAATACTTAATGACGCCTTGATTAATCTTAGAATCTTGAAAAACTAATAAACATTAATCCTGGAGTAACATAAATATAAGGTGTCTCCCAGAAGTCACGTCACCAATAGTGTGGTAATTTTACCACGACACAAGTTAAGGGTTAACAAAGAATTGGTGGGGTCTTCGGAAAGTGCTGCAAATAAATTCAACTTTTTTAGCTCTTAATAAACCTTTTTATCGTACTGTTAATTAAAAATAAAGGCCTGAGTAGTTACCATGTAGACTTTATTTATCCCAATGCTGCAACAGGTCCGTTGAATTCTCATTCTTGTCGGTTTTCTGTCTGCCATAGCACAGACGTATTTCGCTCGGGTTTCTTTTAAGGAAATTATTATGTCGCTTCTGGACAATTCTAAGAGGGAATTGATTTAATGCTCGCTTGCTCGTTGCTTGCAAATCCTATTCGTACTTAAAGTTATTGTAAAGCTGGTGGACTCACAAATCTAATTATATGTATTAAGGTTCGAGATGCTCATTTTTTCTGTATTTCTTCTCCAGGATTTTCCGAACTCTGGAAAGATTTATTTAGACACATTGACTGTCTTCTTATAGATAGGTATTCCTCATCACAATAGGTGTTTCCAAGAAGCTCAGTGATACTTCCTTCAGGGTCGATCTTTTTCCCTCGTCGTCGTTTGCTCCGTCTATAAGGACTCTCCGTCTCGATTGGAAGCATCGAGAACCCTCACCCAGAAGGACTTTTGGGGCTGGAATAATTCACCCTATGAAATCTTCCTCCATCCAAAGACATGGTATCTCTTCGGGGTTCCTCACCTGTTTCGTGGCTGCTTCCTTATTCCCCTTGGGAATAACTTCCAATGCCTCTAGCAACGCTTTCACGTCGCGCGTAATGTTGAATTTTTAATCGGCTTCCTCTTCTGTTACAACTGCAGTACATCAGGACTGATACTGCGTACCAGTACCTTTGAATGTATCATTATCAATATCACAACGTCAAGCTGTGCATCTTATAGAAATCACCAGCATATGACAAATGGTGAGTTAAGTTTAAACCTCTAAGAAGTTTGTCGACATTTTGGACACTAGGCGAGAACAAAAACAGGAATCATACCACACGAGGTGCATAGATGCAAATCCAAACTTTTCCACTTCTGATGTTTTTGAGTAAATCAGGAAAAAATTCCTCGTAAAGGTAGGCATTTGCTTGTAAAACGCATATTATAAGTGTGAATTGTACTGCTTTTCGCTTTCCTCACGGAATCAATATTTATATAAATGGAAGGCTGCAGGTCATTATATCCAACACAGTTATTTCAATTTTATAAGAAGTGGAAGAGTCTGGGTTTGCATCTATACCACTCATATAGTCAATTGGATACAGAATAGCTGCTAATGTAACAAGAATAAACACATTGTGAACTTGTAAAATACATTTAGACAAGAAGGTACAAGGGTGGCCTTTCGTTATAACTTTTGACTATAATTTTTAAACTCATTTATTTGTTTTTCTTAACTTTCCCCCTAAATTTTCTGTTGTGTGCGCACGCAGGTCTTTTTTCCACTTTCAGCTCCCCTAGCCAGTTATGGAGCTGAAATATTCCTCCCTACAATTATCTCAAACTTATATTAAAAAATCTGTGTTGCACTCACATGACTTTCTCTACTCTTGTACTAACCATTCTTACAAACTCTTATTCCTATATCATCTTCGTGTTAGTTTATAAACATTTGTACAAATTATCTTATTCGTTATTTCCTTGTACGTGCAAGGAGAATATTAGAATGCAGTAGGCTTTGTGCGATAGTCAAATCTTTTAAAACTTTGAGACTCCGTTCTCTTTGCACACGTAACATATCAAAAAATGAACAACGATTACCCATTTCACGAAAGTTTAAGTAAGTTTTCCGAAACTCATACAGTTAACAAGGAATATCTCCGAAATGGTTCACCCTACAAGAAAATTTATTGAGACATAAATTGTGTATTTTAGCAAGGTCTACATTTTTTGTAGAGTATGATTTGGTCTATCTGTAACGGTTTACCAGTTATGCAAAAGTCGTCCAGAGTAAAATTCAGGATATACGTTTCATTTGTCATAAATATATCTCAAACATATGAAATTTTAATCAAAATCGTTAGAGCCATTTTCAAGAAAACCAAAATTTTCGAAACATTTTCCATGTAAAGGGTAGTTTAGGGTTGGGCTATTTTCTTCAAAAACTCCGCGTCGCATCCTTGAACGACATTAAACTTAAATACCAATTTTGGTTTTTAACTCACTTTTCGTTTTTGACTTATGCTGTCCACAGACTGACAGACACACACACACACACAGACACACACACGCACACACGCACACAGATATGGATCTTTTTTCTAAAAAATATATATTTTTTTTTATTCAGGGGTCCTCAACACATATATTTCCGGTGAAATCTCGACATCGAATTTTTGGATGGAATACAATACTTCCCCTACTTACCAGTAGAAAAAGTAATATGAATCTATATGAATATGAGTCTTGGTAGGGCATATCAATTCTAACAGTTAATGTGGTTCTGTGACCGCTTCCGTAGCGCAGTGTTAGCGCACCTGCTTGTGCGCGGAGGACCCGGGTTCGATCCCGATACCGGCATGGAATTTTTTTTCCTACTGGGAGGTCTGGCACGGGGTATACAAAGCCTCGTTAGATCCCGGAGGGGCCAATTGAGGAGTTATGCGATGAAGAAGTAGCGACCCCAGGTCGTGAAGGCCGCATAACTGGCCGGGAGGGTTCGGGGCACTTGCCACGTCCCACCTTCCAGTGCTGCACCCCACTATGACGCCTGGTGGGGATCGCAGTGGCCGGGCGGGAAGCCTTGTCCCTTCATGGGCTGTTGCGTTGGAGCTTAGTTTAGTTTAATGCAGTTCTGTAACTACTGTCAATATGCTCATCATTTGCATTTAAGGAGATTTAAAATACAATCTCTATACATGTCTGTGTAAAAAGTAAAGATTAATGTGTGAAATAATATATATATTCGTACTTACATATTCTGGAAATATGAACTTAGATGTAATAACGAATAAAATATGAAATTACAAAAACAATGAAAAGAATCAGGTGCAATCTAGACTTAGTTCGTGCGCGATCGTTGTCCACGGGTAAACAAAAATTAGCAGTTAAAAATTTATTCTTCCCCCTAAAACTGCAAAAACTACATTGAATTTATTTCATAAAGAAGCGTTGTGCACGATTCAGGCTTTGACTCTACGGCCTTTGTGGAATACCTTCCAATTAACTATTTGGTAACCTCTGGGATAAATAAAAGTAACAAAAATAACCCCTAGCATAACAGCCCTTTTTGGGCCAAAGCTTACCACCCTGCTGCTACGTTCCCCACCTATGCGCGCTACAGGCGACAAGAGTGGGGTGCAGAACTGGACGGTGGGACGTGGTCAGCGCCCCGAGCCTTCCCGGCGTCTCCCTTATGCGTCTCACGCGACCTGGGGTCACTACTTCTTTAACAAGTAGAGCTTCAATTAGCCCCTTATGAACCTAAGGAGGCTAAGTGCACCCCCCCCCCCCTCAGTGGGAGAAACATCACCACGCCTGTACCCGGTATCCAACCCGTCTGGGATAATTCAAGATATATAGAGTCGCGGGCGAAGTTACAACAAACTTTAGAACAAACACCGAAAAGTCTAGTATAAAAAACAAATAATATCATGTTTTGAAGAAACACCGCCAACGGAACCTTAACTCCGAGAGGAGGTTTCGTTAACGGTTGCTCAGAAGGCAATTCTGCTTGACTCCTTAGAGCCCCATCGTGAGAATATATTGCAATTAATTCACCCAAATATTCAGTACAGCGTTCAGTATATATAACAAATGTGACAACGATATATCATACTATCGAACTCCGGGATGATGTGAGACAGAGTTTTGTCTAGGCCTCGATAATGTGGGAGTTGCGGCGCGTGCAGTACGGCCTAGCATCCAAGTTCATTAC
Organism: Tenodera sinensis; assembly: GCA_030765045.1. Lineage (NCBI taxonomy): Eukaryota > Metazoa > Arthropoda > Insecta > Mantodea > Mantidae > Tenodera > Tenodera sinensis. The sequence continues at coordinate 6,351 of JAUKNM010000148.1, forward strand.
ATGCAGTTGATTCAATCACTGGTGGAGGTAGACCGGTAATGGACAGCTATAGAGTTGGCCGCAGAGGTAGTAACATGCCACGCAACTGATTCCAACGTGTTGAAAGACGTGCTTGGTTACCACATAACTGCATAACTATCATCTTATTGATGTTCGGAAGTGCTACCACTGTTACTTCGTGAGCTGGCTTTAAGACTAGGAAGTGTTGTTTGTCTTGAGAGAAGATCATCTTAGATGAACTTTGAGATTGTTAATACAAGATACAGTCTAATAAATAACACCAAGTAGGTATATTTCCGCAGGCTCTACAATTTCAATCAACACCAGAGATCTCAAATGTGATATCGAAGGTATTGCACAATATCCAAGTGTAATCCAACTCATTAAGCGGTTGTTAGTTACCTCGGTTCTCTTCCTACCCGTAAGGCACAGTTACACAGCCCGACTAAGATAAAGAAGAATGTGGGAAGGCGGTCACGATGGGTGTGGGCGTTTGTGTGTTTGTAAATGTCTGTATATATAAGTACAGAAAAACCACCAGGAAAACAATAGAAACGTAGGAAAAGAAGAGGACACTAGCTTGGCGAGGGCCAATGATGATGTAGTATGGACAGACTCACATTGTCGGATTCATTTTCACGAGCGGGTGCTGCATGGTGGGAAACGAAGAGTCATGAAGCTTTGAAGCTGTTTTTGTGGCTTTGGGAAATCCAAGCTTACGTAATCAACGGTGATCAGTACTTTTTGAGATGTCGTGACGCTACCAATGAAGAAAGTTTGGGAACCAAGTATCTGTAAGACAGAACGGAATCCACATTTGCTGCGGATCGAGTACTTCGTGTGCGATGGGTGATTGAGTAGTGTTTAGCCATCTGCTGGAATCCTGCAGAAGTGTGAATATGTTACATTCATACATGTTACATATGTTACATCAAATAAATTTAAAAAGCAAAAGTGTGTCACGAGTGTGCTACGTGATTTAGGAAAAAGATAGAAAATTAGTGGACGAAGAAGAACAACTAAGGAAAAGCATTGATGCACCTGCTTAAAACTATTGGTAATGAATATTTTCGGTACAGTGTTTCTTATCTCTATATGGCCCATATGTTGTGGAATTCCTACAAGTGGCACGATTATATGATTGCATTAAAGAGTGTTGTCGTACTGTGCATTTCTCCACATTTTGGGGTAAACACTTCATATACTACATTTACCCACTCTCTGACCAAAATCTATGAATCCAGCAAAACAAATCCATACTTAAGACGTAACATGATACAGCGATTTTTTCTTTCCTTCCATCTGTTTGCGTTTCGCAAGTCAAACTCTGTTCACGAACGTACTCTACAGATAAAATATAATTGAAGTGTAGAACTATTTTGAAGTAGACAGTGCTAATAATAACACAGCAATGTGTAAAATATGCAGAAAAACATTTCCGTTCCATAGTAGGGCATACAATACAACAAATTTAAAGAAGCATGTTCCATTTATACACCAAGAGAAATTTACTATTGAAAAATCGTCAATGTGAGAATTTCCTGTCGTTGTTAGAACATGATACCGTGGCATCAGGAAATGATGAGCAAAAACAAAATTGCTTACATGCGTTTACACACAGAAAACTACTAATGAGAACATAATGAGGTGAACAAGCTATTGGGTTTTATAAAGTGAGTATGGAATATCAGGCATCGGTGCTTAAAGTTAGTATCGGTATCGAACTTCGAGATATAGTGGTATCATCCTATTACTAGTTATTATAAACAAAAACATTAGATGATCTCTTTTATTGCTGTACTTCTTGATGCAGTATAATCCCAATATCTCGACGAAAAGCATAACATATCCTAAATTAATACTTATTAATATGTTCCCCTTTCTCCGGTCTCTTTAACATATCCAGTTTAATTCTCATTGCCATGTTAACTTGTCTGTTCTTCTCGTTCGACGTTGCCACTGACACAAACATAACTCAACACAACACTGACAGTAAGCCTGAAATCTGAGAAAGAGCACTGTAACCAGAAATATGTAACTGAAACTTTAGCTTATTATGTATGTACGTACTGGGTAAAGCAATAAACCTTCAAACCTTCCAAGCAAGTGTTTGTGCTATGTATCCACATTATTTGCAGAAGGCTTTTAATTTCATTACAATGGTCTGATGGCTGCTTATGTTCTAACTAGATATCAAATTTCAATACGCGGTTAGTGTTTTTATTACTGCGAGGGAGATTGCGGTAGTTTTTGTAGTATAGTATACTAATTAAAATGTATGTACAGTATTTATCCGCATAGTGGGGTACAAAAATTATTACAGTCAAGTTTAGCGTTAAAAAATAAAAAAATAATAAGAAAAGGTCGCCGAGTTAAACAGATCGTCGAGTTATCAGAATTCTATTGTATCTCTTAACTTGCTCATTAAAAAGAACATCAGACTACTATCTTTGAGGAAGTGAGAATTTCATATTTGGTTATATAATTAGATTACGTTGTAATGCTTTTATTTCAACCCTACATACTGTGAACAAAAGAATTCAAAACGCACCCTTTTCATCTATTGATTCTACAACACGTCTTCGTTTAATTCATCCTTGCCTAGGTTATTAAATTATTTTAGTTTAAATCATTCTATTTAGCTGTAAAAGCATTTTATAAAGCCTGTTATTTATAAACGAAAATTAGAAAAATGGTCTTTTAATATGGCAAACGTTATAACTGTTTCAACTTACTTTATATAGGTATTTATGCTGCAATCAGATAACACATTTTTTCTTGAAAAAATAAGAGAACGGATCATCATAAAAACACTTTAATTAAAGGTAGTAGTGTTATAACCTTTATATTAACCAGATATCTGGTCAGCAATGCGTATAAGAAGGGTAATGGACCAAACTCGCTCTTTTATACCTTCATTTTTGCGCACTTCCAGAGCCCGGTTCGTGACCCAACAAACTTTTAAATTACTCAGCTTAAACCCTGAAAACATATTTTTGTCTCCTAAAGAAGTGGTATTGTTTGCACCTCCATTGAAGCCATAAAGTGAATGCTTTTAAGGGGCTCTGGTACTGAATTTTCCAATTACTTCTATGTTGAGGTTATTAATTAAACAATAATTAATTTATGCACGTTTTACATCACAGAGAAGAATGATGTGCAAAATATGTTTATAATATAATTGCTTTCCAGGACAATAGAAAGTTTCTATAACATACCAGTAACATAAGAAGTAGAGGAATAGGTTACGTTTTCCTAAAACTTTAGGCAAACACTAACAATACTTATTGATTTTCAGACCATATATTTACTCATTTATGGTTAAGATTGGCATACTTTGGGGGTTTCCAAAACAAACTTCTTTTAGACTTTTAATAATCAGGTCTGCATAAAATGATCTGCTTCTGTACAGTGTCCGGTCCATAGGTTCCTGCGCTCCCCGACAGGCGTCTGACCCTAGCCACTGGCTTGTAAGTCCTACATAAGGGGAGGGTAGTTAGGAAAAGAAGAAGAATAATCATGTACATTTAATTTCGAATAATCAGTAGCAGTAAATAAAATATAATTACTAGCTTTGTAAAAACTGTGAAAATTCAGCATTCGCATTTTTCATTCAAATTGGACCACAATTAATTTGCAAGTAACAATTTTCATTTGGAGAAACACATGCGAAGAAAAGCGAAAATAGAAAAGTAGGCTACTTAATTGCCCTTTCAACACTAACACACGCGTTTAAAAATTCAGAACTACAACATACGGCTTTTATAGGTAGATACAGATATTTTGATAATTGGTACCCGTACCTTAATGAGCACCCACTTCAGTTGTTTGCTTTCCTGCTCGTCTATTTTCCCACAAACATATCTCATAATTTACTTTCTGGTGTTTTCTAATCGGTCGTAACTGCACCACGAAAGGAACAAGGCCGCTTTATACCATTCCTCATTGTTAGCGCTTCGAAATATTTCAAAAATAAAGTGGGTCATTTTCAAAGCATTCTGATTCTGGTTGGATATTTCGTTCATCCGGAAATAATTTACATGTATAATTAATTGATTTTCAAATCAAAATACTTGTATTATATGTGACAGCTCTACAACACAAATATATCTATAGTATTCACAAGAGCAATAGCAGATGTTCATTGTCAAATAGGTATTCGTTGACCCAAGTTTCTGTACTGGTCAGCTTGTTCTTCATGGTATCCTTTTACAGTTGCATAATTAGCATTACACTGCATTACAATATGTTTGCTAAAAAGTCTAAAGTACATTTCCGGAAATTTGCACTTTGAGCACTGTATTCGAGAAGATGCGCTCGAGGTCACATGATGTTATGGGGGCAAATGTAAATTCTTGACTTGTAATTCATATACTTTGTTATTCTCAGCTGGATTATTTTCCTCCAACAGATCCTCGATTGCACACAATTTGACTTATCCATGATTTTTATGAAGAACTGCAACGGGGCACAACCAACTTTCCTATTGTGAAGAGTACACAGAAGTTATCCGTCCCTCTCCTATGGGTATCCAGGTTTCGCTGCCTGCTTATTAGTCTGCAAATGAAGTAAATATTGATCTAATGTTGATTGAATTGTGCTGAATTGCCAATACAAATAATTGTAGTTATATCCCTAATACTTGGTAGGTACATATAAAGGCAAATGGGAAGGCTAAGCTACTGGACCTCTTTGACCAATCCATCCATTGGATGAAGTTCAGGCGGTGGTGCTGTGTCTTAGATATATGACACTTAAAATAACCTCAATGAAGGGCCTTCTGTCCTCACAAAAGCAGCTCCAAAGTAATTTCATCACCTAAGTTAACAGATGTGTCATGAGAACAGTATAGTGCTATGGTTTTCAGCGTCCTATTCTATATTGGGCGTCAAAGGCCACTTGCCTCAATCCATTGTATATTTGACTACCGAGACATTTAAGGGCATCGGTGTATGCCAAACCCAACAACAATGTGTATACGTTACAAAAGCGTGTTACCAATGCATTTGCCCAAATATGAGAGCAGAAAGGTATGATCGAAGCACTTCTGGATGCTTTGACAAGAAGAATTGAAGCATGTGTAAGTTGTTGTAGCGTTTAACGCCCGCTTTTACTACTACGGCACCGCAGGCGGTGACACTGATGACACATGGAATGAAGATGGAGCACCGGTGGAATGAGATGGCGGGGGAAACCGGAGCACCCGGAGAAAACCCGCCCTGACGCCGCTTCGTCCACCACAATACCACATGCGGGTCCCTAGGATCGAACCCGGGCCGCCTAGAAGCATGTGTAAGAATGCATAGTAACCACATGGAGCATCTCCTCTAGTAGCATCGATATAACATGAGATGTTATCACAGGACATAATGACTGAAATCATCACAACTCCTGTTTGGTGTTTATGGGTGTTTACCCAACAATTGTTCCGTTAACCGTTACTGAGAGTAAAGCGTTCCCTAGAATGTGCTTGTTGGATGAAGCTCTTTGTCTGGTGTAAATATTCAACAAAAGTGCAATGGCTCATATATCAACAGGTATTTGTTCCCGGTCATATGTTTAGATGAACACTTATTCTAGTTTTGACCAATCCCAACTTCTGTTGCAATATCACTTTTGTTTAAACACCTCGCACATGCGAGTTTGTTTCCTTTATTTGTACTTGGAAAGCTTTTTATATGAACGACATTTCTCAGCAGAAATGACCCACTTTATCAGAAACTAGTAAACATAGCCGAATTGTGTTTTAGGATTGTTTCTCTGAAACGTTTGAAATTGCCAAAATAAAATTTGGGATGATAAAGCAATCTTTAAAAGGATTGGATCTGATTTGGTGTTATTCCTCAATAAACAAACGTACTGGATAATTATTACTTATTTATGCCAACAAACTTACTGTTGGTGTTTTTAGGCATACAAGTCGTGTGTGGGCAAAGTTTGAGAGGTAGAACTAGAACTTATAAATTCAATGTCACAACCGGGATTTGAACCATAGATCCTCCGCTCACTAGGCAGGTTCTCTAACCATTATGAGCACCGGCCTAGTGAGCAGAAGATTTGTGGTTCAAATTCCAGTTGTGGCATTGAATTTTCAAGTTCCAGTTCTTCCTCTCAAAATACTGGATAATGTTGACTAATTCTGTCTGATATTTTTAACATTTTCTAAGATAATGGGCCATCAGTTTAGCATTGGTGGGGGCACGAATTTTAATGTCCCTTAAATTCAAAGTAATGATAGACTACCTTGAGAAAAAATCCCTAATCAGAGCGTATCATGAACATAAACAGTTAATGTTTTGAAGAAAAATGGCTAATGTTCTAAAAATTACCATGGTTTCAATATTCCTCATGTTTAATACTTGAACATGATTAAACTAAACTAGCCCCACAGCGTAACAGCCCTTTGTAGCCCAAGGCTCGTGCGGGAACTGGGAATCGAACCCGGGTCTCCCGCTTGGTAAGCAGTAGCACTAAGGAGACGACCCTGTGAACATGATTATATAAATAAAATGCCTTCCAAAATCCATCACTGAATTAGCGCATCGTTCCATGAACACACTCAATACTTGTGCCACGCCCGGCGTCTGCATTAGGAACCCCTAGCTCTAGCGATTTGCCCGAACTTCTCCCTTCCAAATCACTCAGAACCCCTGCTGGTTCCTATAGTTAATGCTCATAACAAGTGAAAGTTTATCTTATGTGAAGCCAGTCTGATACTTCGAACCGCCGACAGGCTGCTGTTTGGATCACTGCACATCATTTTAGTTGCTCCAACATTAACCAAAGTGGCTATAGCGTTGAACGAAGCTGTCTGTATAACCTTTCGTCGAGGAATTGAGCAAAGCCTCTCGCCGGTTGTAGTTATTTAGGAAGACGAGTGAAAAAGAATGAGGAACGAATCAAATATATTTTTAGAACCAGTAAACAAACACCACATGTTTCTCGCAACAAAACTTTTGACTACAAGGCCGGCATAGTAACGTGCTCGGGTTTAATACTTAGTTGTCAAGACCAAGGTTACAAAAGGCTCATTTCCATTAAATATGTGATATATTATGAAGACATAAATGCTTTGTATTTGTATTATCGTGAGAAAATGACAGTTACCACACGCTAGTTCTTCGATACAGTCAGCTGTAAGCAAAGTTTAATATATTTTTGCTCAGAAGCAACAACAGGGGCCATTTATTATTTATTGTTCATTTCAACAATTGTAAGTATACAAATATAATACAACTATCTTAGCTAGCAGAAGCCAGCATCTATTGCAACTAAATACTATTTAAATTTGTTATTAGTATGTGGTATGTTAACTTACATACGTGTTAGTCTGATATTGGCCTTAGCCATTCGTCACACACTACGCGGGACCATAACAACTACAAAATGTTCAAATCTCACCCATCAAAATGTTCTGTTCACTGAGCACTTCCATTTGTTTCTTACATCCCATAAACATTTTCCAACACTTCTTAATTCCGACTGGTCTTTGAAAATGTTTCTCACTGTGAACCCTTTATTTCTATTTGACCATTTTGTACGAATCAGTTGTTTCCTCCAATGGCCTGTACCTGAACGTTCACCTCGTTCACCACATTGTTCCTTTTATTCCTCAATTTCCATATTCCCAATCGAAAGCAAGTACTCACTCCCCTTTCGGTCTTTTCACAAATCTTAAGATATAAATCTCTCCCTAATTCATTTTTCCATTTCTTGTAAAAGCTAAGTGACTTTTTGCTCCTATTTGAGCATATAAAATTTACCCATCCATATCTTCTAGCCTTTCTCTTTATATTTTTCAGAGTTCTTCTACTAATTTGTGTCCTGAGGCCCACATATCTCCTAGCCCATTCATATTTAACAGATCCTTGATTTTTCCGAGCCATGTATTTGTCTGCTTCCGAGTTTTTTGAAAATTGAAGCACATATTTAATAAATCATTATAAGGTATCTCCTGGGTTCTAAATAAATATTTTAATATTCTTTCACTCACCTAACTCCAATAAGCTCCCTGTATTTATAGTAATCTGGGGTACTCCTAAATAGACCTGCAAAGCTTTTGCTTAGTGTGATTTCAAATATATACAAAAATGCGTATCTCTCGAACTCTGAAGGTATATATGTACAGCGTCTTAGCCAAATGTGGTTAGAAATATCATTCTCCCTTCTCAGGAAGCAATGTAACATCTCTTAAAGGATGCTTTTAATGCTTTTAATGGCCAAACTTTTAATTTTAAATTGACTTTTTCGTAATTATGTGTTAAAGCTTCTTTCTAAATAACCACTAGCTTCCAGATACGACACTATAAAATATTATAAGGCCAAATCGATTCATGAATCTCACTGAGGTTTGGTTCTTGTGAATTAAAAAATGACCTATGTGTGTACCTCGTTCCTCTTAAGTATTGCTGCATGAAGGCTTTTAATGTTTGTTTATCTGCAAATAAAACACGCAGGACACAACATTGCAGCTCATTCTTCTTTGAAATGTGCATTTCATTCCCTGTGCAATCACGTGTAGTCTTTTCATTTGTATACCAAAGATTTGAACTGAAGAGGCTATATACTGAAATCTGTTAATTGTGGACAACCATCCAATGATTAGCCTTTACTAACACAAAATGGCAAACAAGTTGAATTTAACAAAAACATTCATACTTTAATAAAAGAAATCTTAAAACTCACCAAATACAGCTCAAACTTTAATTTTTTGTTAGCTGTTCAACCCGTTTATCAAGTGCTGCCAACAAAACTGACAACTCTGCAAGGAGTGTTTCATATTTAAGCCTAAAATGCGACTTGAAGGAATTAAGTCTATTATTATGGGATTTTGGAATTTAGTTTGACCCTACCCTTTAGAGTGAACATACATATTACCCTATGCTTAATGATCCATTAGGATCAAGATTTTGCACCTTGTTTAAAGGCTTTCCCTAAAAATTTTAGCATGATACATGAGATGAAATTGGGAGTGGTCATTCTGAATTTATCTTGTAATCCTCGTGAATATTTTCATTTCACGAGCACTTTTAGTAGAGTATTAAGACTTGCTATTTCTACCACCACACATGATTATTTTAAACATAACTGGATGCACTTTAATAATACATTTTAGTTACTTTAGGATCAGTGGTATTAATGGAGGGGACGCGAAGTTAAACACATTCCCTTGTTTTGTTATTTAGTTTACTCACCGTTCAAGGAGCTACTATTCTCTAAGCATTATGACGCCGTAAATTCCGACCACCCGCATCACACGGTGGTGGAGGGGGAAATAGGAGAGTGACATAAATAATAAATGGTCATAAATTGGCATGCTTCATCTATATTCTAGGGATACGTGAATTTACGATAAAATTACTAAAACGTCTACATAAACTCGATCGAAGTATGATAAATATCTAATCATTTGTTATCTTGATGTGTGCGCGAGGACATGCATACAACTGCACTTTTGGGTCTACTGCCACTTGTCTACTGACGATTCTTACGTTCATACTATTTCTACAAATTTCTCTCTTGCACTTAACTGCTCAAATATACCTGAAATGCTGTTCCCGTTTTAACTGGTATTAGCTTCGGCATATTTCAATTATCTATACAAAAATTGTAGTTATGACAGGCCATTAATAACACAATAAAATTCATTTATGCCTTCCTTTGAATTTAATGTAATGATATTCGAAATTACTAATATATTTCGGTTCTATTTAAAAGCTTGCCTTTAGCTTCTGGTGAGTTTAAATGAACAAGATAGCCTTATCAGACACTGTTAAATATTACGTATTGTCATTTAGATTTACCAGTAAATAAATGAAATACATGTTGATCTCTTAGGAGATAATATTTCAAAAGCTCAAACCGTAATGAATACCTCACTGACTTTATGACCTGTTCTTGCCTGTTCCTTATGTAAATATACTATTTTTGGTTAGTCCCAACATTTCATATGTAACATGTATGAAGAAAATAATATTGCCTGTCAGTTCTAGTATAAATACGTGCCTACAAGAACCCTTGTTATCCTTGCTTCTTATGTATGAAATATAGTAACTTATTAAGTACTAGGATTTTCAGCTTAATAACTTCATATTTCAGTAATTATTGTAAAATTATTTGAAAAGTATCCCAAGCGAGCTTTTTATTTGAAGTAAAACTTAATTTGGATCTTTCCTGAAAGTTTATTACATTAACGGCCTTCAGTTTATTCACAACCTGTAATACATACGTTTTAAAGGATTGAACACAACAAATGTCCCTTTATACGTTCTTATAACGCTAATAAGATAAGACAGAGAGGATGCTACTTTATTAGGCATCTGGATATTTTAGATTGTCCTTCACGTACTTAGGAGCATAAGATTTCTTCGCAAATCACAGCTTATTCATCTCAAAATGTTCAGTAGAGCATTAACTATTTTATGCTCAATTTTTACTTTCTCTACTACGTATAGCAAGTAGAGGAAGTATTTTATTCGATCCAAAACTTCTATGCCGAGATTTCACCGGAAATATACGTTATGAGGCTCTCTGAATCAAAAAGAAGTATGTTTAGCACAAGGTTCGCGTGTGTGTGAACAGCATAGCTGAAAAGTGAAGAGTCGGTGTAAATTCAAAGTTTATATTTAAGTTTAACATATTTTAAGGCTGTGATACCAAGATTTTCAAGAAAATTCCTCCAGCCTAAACTACCCTTTGCATGGAAAGGTTTTCGAAAATTTTAAGTTTCTCAAAAACGGCTCTAACGATTTTAATTAAAATACCATACGTTTAAGATACTTTTATAGCAAATGAAATATATACTTTGAATTTTCTGGCTATAGACCATATAGTTCTGTGTACTCCTGATTACTTTTGCATAACTGGTAAACCGTAAGATATAGACCAAATCTTACTACATAAAAAGGTAGATCTCGTTAAAACACAATCTATGACAAATAATCTGTTTTTGTAAAGTGAATCATTTCGGAGAAATTTCTTATTTGTTACAATTTTGCAGTCTTTATAGAACCATTCTAAAATGGGAATTCATTAACCGTTTTTAACCTCTTGGTTGTGCAAAGAGAATAGAGTTTCAAAGACATCATAGCGCCCACTCTTAAAACACTTGGCTATCGCTTAAAGCATACTGTATTCCCGTTGCACCTACAAGAAAATTAGCAATACGATAATTTCTACAAATGCTTATCTTGATTAACATGACGTAGATAGAGGAATAAGTGTAAGAATAGTTTGTGCAAGAGTAGAGAAAGTCATATGAATAAACATTGCAGAGGTTTTTGTACATGTTTGCATCCACAGATGTGTTGATTTTATACTGAGGCTTGGAATAAAATATTCGTGTCTTTTCTTATTATGAGAATTATTTTCTGTCTAAGGTGAGGCACAGACATATTCATTTGTTTTTTAGGAAACACCTGCAGTAATAAATGTGTCCACATTCTCCACAATAGACATAAGAATATTATTGTGCATTATCACTGAGGTTCATAGCTATGTCACTCATTTAAGAATTTTGTGTTGGTTTCTTTGTTACCAAGGAATGGACCAGAAATGAAAATGCACTGTACAATTATGCAGGTATCCTGAATCACCTTGTAATTCTTTGACAATTATATACTTTGCTCTGTATATTTGGGGGCTATGTGAACATAAACTACCAGCAACAGACTTAGAATGTGATCTACTTTAGGATTAGTATAGTTATAGTTTGAGCATTACATGTTGTTGAATCAGCATTTATGCTTGATAAAAAACAAATATATCAAAGTTAGTATAAATTAGATTCTAACAAAGGAAAAAGTAGCAACATTCACCTGCCATTACGTAATGGATAATAATTACGAGCAGTACTGTAAACATTAACTTGCCTATAAAGTACGCTATCAATACATCTTTTTAGTATTTATATTTGAGCAAAATTACCGTCGTAAATAACAATTTTCATTTTTATGGCCCAACATTATCAATTGTATGAGCTGTTGCCATTTTGTGGATCAAATAAACAAGATATACGATTATGTTCGGCACGCATTAACGCAATAGTGGCGTTTTATAGAGGATGGGAAGGAACTGATTTATAAGGGGCTTAAATGAGAAACAAGAACTAAGGGATATTCCAAAGCGTTTCTGACACAAAACTCATCATAAGTTATAATTACTTGATATAGAGAGATGTTTTGCTTCAAAATCTCAACAGTTTGGTTTACGTTTCGTTGAAGAACTTGATCGATTAAAATGGCAACTTGCAGGGGGAAAATATAATGCACGAGACATGTTTCTACAGGGAGTCTGAAACTATACTTGGCCAACTGTACATGACTGGAAGACAGTGCTTCTCTTAAAATACATTCTCAACAATGTGTTGTATAAGTGAAGTTCTAGTAGCTACTTGGAACGAAAGTTTATAGCTCATTGTTACACCTAGTAATAACTCGGGTGTCAGTAGTGTCATCGGTTCAAAACCTGACATTCTTAGATGAACCTACAATTTTAAGAAAAGATACAGTTTTATAGGAGGTAGACTTATATTCAGACTTTCGAATTTCTATATGGTATGTGTTAAAAGGTATTGCAGCTATAAAATCTGCATATACTAAATTAAAGATTTGTATTGTCTAATAACACCAAAATTCATATTTAGGACTTTTGGCAATTTTTGGCCCTTTTTCACACAGTATTATTTTGGCTAAAGTTTGATAATGCCTGGAGTTAGTCACATTTTAGAAGGCGCGTCTCAAACACAATAGAAATAACAATTACGCATACTTTCACACATTACAGTTGATAGTAACGCTTGAGGTTTTGCACCTTTGTGTTACAAAATATGTACTTTTAACCACAAGTGCTTCGAAAGTGGAATTATTACGCTATTAAATTCTCCAAACAAAGAGTAACCATTCATGGTAACATGGTAACTCACATTTTAAACTGAGCTATCAAAATTATACGATTTCGGAACAATGTCTTTAAAAAGAGCTTTCAAACTTGATTACCAAGAATAATTAAATTACATTACTATACATATGTGTCATTATTCTTAATAAACGCTGGTTCAAGAACTTCTAATGGCGATAACCAGAAACAAATAAATCATAAACATTAACGCAGTGAATATTTTGATAAGTTAAATTATAAAAATAATGTTACCCGGCGTTGGCGCACAACAAAGGACGGTCGGGGTTAGGCTGCCCCACCGTACTGGCGGTGCATGTATCAAAAACGCTCAAGGTCAGGCTGCCTCATGTGAGCAAATACGTGACAACAATCAGCGGTAGAACCAAAAGGGGGTTTCCACATTATTGGAGATGTGTCTGGCAGCCGGCGTATTTGTAGAGGTTCCAGAAAGGTCCGTGTTACCTCGTCCTCGCAAAGCAACGAGCTAGTAGTTAGTTTCAGACATGAGTCGTCGGGTGTCAGTCAGTTTTTAGTTATAGCGCGTGTTTATGTAGCCGCGTCGAATAGAAGATATCGAAGCAGTTAATTAGTGTTGAGTAACTGTATTGTCAAACAGCTGTTTCAGAAACGGAGAAAGTAAAGGACTGAAATGAGCTAGGCAAGGTTACGAAAAGAAAAACATTGTGAGTGGCATCATGAAAGATCGTAGACTGTTTATGTCAGTAAAAGAGAATTGCGCATTTGTGCAAACAACCTGGAGGAAAATAAGGTGAGAAAAAAGTAATTAGGCTACACTTTTGCGTTTTTATCATAATAAGAAATAACAACTTAAACTTATTTTTGCTGGAAAAGTAATTCTTTTCATAAGTATTATTATACGCGATAATTGACAAAAGTTTCTCAAAGTGATATATGGCTCACGAACGAGTTGTAGTAAGACAAAATGTCGCTGTCTGACACTTCATACGTGTATAGTGAATCACTGTACCAGCGGTCTCGTTGTGATACTTAGTGTCTGTATGCCCCTTTACAATGTTGCGTGTTACTTACACTGTGATTTGTGATGACAAATGTGGTTCAGCAATGCACTTGTTTAAATTTTTCTTGGGAAAGCTGCAGCAAAAACGCACGAACTGTTAAAGTAAGCATTTGGAGACGATGCCCCAGGTCAGAACTAAACCTAAGAGTGGTTCAAGTAGTTAAAAGGTGTTCAAACTTCCGTTCATGACGCTGATTATTCCAGACGGTCCATTAACTGTCATTATGGCCGGAAATGTTGCTGCTCTTCCAGACGTGAAGGGATTATCCACACTAAGTTTGTTCCTGCTGGTATGACAGTGAATGCGGTATTCTATCATGAAGTCTTGAGGCGATTGAGGGAGATCACGAGGAAGCATCCAGGTGCAATGGGTAATTGGTTTAATCATAACAACAATGCAAAGTTCCATACACTTTTCATTGCGCAAGGATTCCTAGGAAAGACTAAATGTCAGGTGTTCTTCTTGCACCATACTTGCCAGATATATATATATATATATATATATATATATATATATATATATATATATATATATATATATATATATATATATGTCCGTATGACTTTTCCAAGACAAACCTCAAGTTGAAGGTTCGAAGGTTTTAGGCTTTTGAGAAAAATTCGATCATAATTTTAAAGGGCGCTGAACCGTTTCTGAAGGAAGGAATTCCAAGATGGCGTTGAGTACTTAGCAGAAGTTCTGGGAGCGGTGTATACTCTCACAAGGGGACGGTTTCGAAGCTAATGGTAATGCATGTTGTCCAAGGATGGTATAAATCCATTACTTGAAACGTTTCGAGAGCTTTGGATAGCAGGAAGATACTATATTTCTTACTTGATTAAAAATGCACAATTTATTTTTAAGCTGTAATAAATGAGAATCTTCTTGCACCACGTTCTCTTACTCCAAAGAACATCTTTTAGTTGTAATCAATAATTATTCATCAAGCAACGTCCACTACATCCATTCTTTGGGGGCTTCAGCAGCGTTTTATCCTGATTACAGTTATGTAATTCCGCTTATTTCTTTAAAAGCACACGCAATCCTGCATCTAAAAGCGGAGAGGTAAACGAACAGCCCGTTTATAAATATTTATGGTCAGTGTGGACATGCAACAACCAATATAGCGAAATGGAAGTTCACTTTGTTCTTCCAGGATATGCCTACTTCAGACAGACATCAGATAGGCGAATTGCACAGAGTTCAATATTTGTTGTATTTTAAACAAACTACGCTTTAAACAAAAACACCTAATGAAGGTATTAAAATATCCTGATATCCATATATACTTTACACGATATCATTAATTAAGGCCATCTATACGCGCAGAAGAGCAAGTTCACCGGGCGAGAAGACTCTGCTTGCACCATTTCCTCGGTGGCTCTCGAATCTCTCGCGCCGTGGAGAGTGGCTGCTAGTGAGTTATCATACAATAAGACTATATGATTTATAGTGCACATTTTTCGCTTTAAGTAAATTCTCGTAATTTAAGTTTAAAGACTCCGTTACATTACACTTGTAACAAAATTTTACCTCAAATTCAAAAATAAATCATTCCGCAAGGTTTATATAAACCTACAGCGTTATTTATTGTGATGCCGGGCGCGGCGCACAACAGACTGCCGCGCGCGACCGTTTGCGTATACGTGACTAACAGCAATAGGCGCGGCGCGTATCAAAGCGCTCAGGGTCAACTTTCCCCATACCACTCACGCGAGCAAACACGTGACAATAATCACAGGAGTAGAATCTGTTCTTAACAAGGGCTATACAATAACTTCCATGTAGGTGCCTGTGACAGCGATGATGAAACTAGTGTGTGAGTAAGATTAAAAGTGGCATATATAGCTAAATTGCATAAAATGGTTCGTAAAACTAACAGTTAAATATTTTCGTTTCATTTTGTTTCCATGTTGAGCAACAGAGATTACATTAGAATGGTTTTAAAATGAACATAAGTTTACTCTCAAAAACGTTATTCTATGCCAAAAAGAGTGATTCTCTGAAACTTTCCATTTTCCTTTCATGCATTCAAGTATAAGTTACATATCCCTTTTGAGTTCACAATCGGTGTTTGTCTTCCTTTGTGGTATAGTAGTCTACAATAGGCTCTAACTCCCGAGGTTATGGGTTCAAGAAACCATCAGAGGATGTCGAATTTTTCGCTTTCTTTGGGGTTTATATGACTTCACTTTGACGAGCAATAAGATTGCTGATCTTAGGAAAAAATTGTCAGGTAATCCATACCAATTAAAAATCTCACAAGGTTGATCGATTGGAGAAAATCTTGCAACATATTTCTGACATTTATTAAGAAGTACTTTTTAAGAATGTAATTTTAGAAGATAATTTAGTGAAGAATGTAAAACTTATATGGTTTTTAATTGGAATGAAAAGCTTTCCTATGGGCTATATTTAGCTATGAACCAGTAAAATGTTACAAAAGGCTTTTAATAACGTTTCTAAAACCCAATGGAAGGCTTTATGCATTAAGAAATATCTGAGTGCGATATAAGCTTAAGTGAAGCACATAGTTCATTTGGAAAAGATAAACATCTTTAATTTCTCTATAGTATTCTGTTTCAAGTAATTGGGTACCGATCACTCACCCAATATTTGCTTTTAAAAATCCCCATATGTCAGAAAATAATTCTTAGAAAAAAAATCCTCAGATAAATATCAACTGTGGCAGGCATTTTAGTTTAGCATTCTTCAAGGATGGAATACGAAGATACTCAAGAAATTTGGTCTCCCAAAACTATCCTTTACACGTAAAATGTTAAGATATTTTATTCTTGTCAAAAATGTCTATAACGATGTACAGAAGATATTCACGATACATTACTAACGGAATTCATATCTTGAGCTTTGTGTGAACTTTCTTCATTCTAAATGAATTTTGTATATTCAACACAAAAGATAGAAAAATATTCAATGTAGGAAACTGTAGAGATCATTAACACAGATATATTGTTTTCATTACGTTAATATTTTAAGAATTTCCCATGATTGACCTGCTTGAGAGTTTTCAATTTAATTCTTCCCGTCACCAGAGCTAATATCATTATCACACTTAACTTTTGAATTCTGTTTCCGCATATTTAAGGGAACACCGAAGTGCCTGTTTGATAAAACAAAACCAATTTTTGGATTTTTATTGCAAAAAATGCACCATACCTTAAATAATACATCTGCGAAGCTTTAATCCCCTAAGGAGGGGGGAACACATATTTTGGAAGGCATTTTTAAAGTGATGCACCTCTGCCTTCTATTTCAATTTAAACTCGTTTTATTGGAAACAATTATGTTGTTACTTTCCATATTCGAAATCTATTTTCTCCCACAAAAATCTTGCTAGAGATCTAAAAGTTGTTCCCAATATAGTTCAGAATATGGGTAACAAAATGTTGGTTTGTAATTTTGATATCATCATCATCTGTTCATCATCTGTTGGAGGAGACAGATTCTGATTATACCCAATAAAATTTATAGGTATAAATTAACCAAAATACCAGGAATGTGAGTGTTGTTAGTAAACCCTATGCAAAAAATTAAGCCTCTAACTTCAACACTTTAGAAAATAACTTTTTTCACTTCGGTGTACATATACCAGGTGAGTCAGCCGCGCCTTATTTTTTGGAAGGTAGGCCACCCATCAAACGGCATGTGCACCTTAGTCCAGTTCTGCGCTTACTTTAATGTATTGCTTGACGATCTTAAAGAGAGGAATGCGCAAAATTGAGAGCAATAGTGCTTTAAGGGGCAGAACGTACTCCTCGCTAAAGTACACCTCAAAAACATACGACTCCTTTACTGAGAGCGAATTCCGGTTTTCAGCCGATTTTACAAACTTTTTATTAGAGTATACATAGCAACGTAATTCAGTAAACGCCTCGGAAAAATTGGACCTATCATATGGGTACACTAACAACGTCAGCTAAAAAGAAAATGGTGTAGTCTCGTACTCAGAGCAGGGGTTGGCTGCCAAACATTACGAAAAATTTAGAGACTCGCCTCATCCATCATGGGCCCGTACAGTCAAAACGGACATATTATTAAACAACAGTTTATTTACATTTTTGCGCGAACTACGCCTCGTGCATCTCAATTAATATGCATAACAGCTTTTTCCAGTTAAGTAATAATATTAAAATGACCAGAAAATGATTAAAACTGTCTTAAAAGGCTAAATCAAGCCCGAAAACTCGCAAGGTGGCAATGGCATAGCGCCAGGCATGCAGGTCCTACTATTGAAAGCGGTACGTGCTTTCAGTTAAGTCTTGAAATAGCTGAATAGAATTGTGACGGGTGCTGTGCGCTAAGCCCTAATAACATAGGTTCGAGTCTCAGTGTTTTAATTTTTTTTTTTTTTTTTTTTTTTTAATGTTCATCAAAACTTGGAAACCGAATTCACAACAATCTAATTATAAAGTCCCTGTGCGTTTAGGACATTATAATTTAAATCGTTTCTGGTTGTCTGCATTTTGTAATTGAGCAGGTGCAATGACTTCTGCGCCATTGGACTGGCATGATGTATTGTGTTGTGAATGTCGACCCCTGCGTTCTCCACGCGTATGCTGTCGCACGATATTTTGTGCCAGTGTTTCATTATGCATTTGACAGACGAGTACGTAGATATG
The DNA here is from genome assembly GCA_030765045.1 of Tenodera sinensis. NCBI lineage: Eukaryota > Metazoa > Arthropoda > Insecta > Mantodea > Mantidae > Tenodera > Tenodera sinensis. The sequence goes on from JAUKNM010000148.1 coordinate 24,928, forward strand.
CTTTTGATATAGGGAGAAGTAAGAACAAATACACTGGAGAAAATATCTCGGGAGAGATATCCGAATAGACGACAACCAACAGCAAACAGCTTCCGGATTGCTGAAAGGTGTCTGCGTGTAGCAGCATCACTTGCAAGAATGTCTCCTCATAGACACGCACCAGCAACATCGGGTGTTAATGCAGAAGCAGTTTTGATTGCCACCCAAAACAATCCGCATCCTAGTACACGGGTAGTTGCTCAGGAGGTGAACATCCGCCAGTCTTCTGTACTGCGAATATTGAACACTAATAAGTTCCATTCTTATGGTTTGCACCTACACCAAGCACTTCACGGGAGAGATTTCAAAGCTCGAGTGATCTTTTGTGAATGGTTGCCGGAGCGAGTAGCAAGTGATATGGGATTCACATCCAGGATATTGTTTTCTGACAAATCAAGATTCCACAACAATGGAACTGGAAATCGTCACAATATGCGCTATTGGAGTGTTGATAATCCTCATTGGGTAAGGGAGGCAGCATTCCAACAGCAGTGGGGTGTAAATGTCTGTTGTGGAATTTTGGGAGACCACCTTGTTGGACCATTATTCTTCGAGGGGTATCTAACAGGAGCACGCTACCTGGAATTCCTCTGCAGCTCACCCCTTATTATTAGGGAATGTGCCACTGCAGGAGCGAATGACCATGTGGTTTCAACACGATGGCGCTCCTCCGTATCGGTCGGGGATCGTCTGCAATCATTTGAATGCTGCACATCCTGGTCACTGGATAGGAAGACAAGGACCAGTCCCCTGGCCTGCCAGATCACCTGATCTGACACCCCTTGACTTCTTTCTCTGGGATTATTTAAAAGAACGCATTTGTGCAGAGGAGCTGGACAATCCAGAAACCCTTTGTCAGCGTATTACAGCGGCTTGCAGATCTGTTCAACCCTGTGTATAAATGATCCTTATTTCAATTTCACCTTGTAGTTCACCAATAAAGAAACATCAGACAATGCCATAAGACATAAATAAAGCAATAAAAATGAATATAATGTTTTCAGAATAATAATAATTTGTAAATTGTGAGAATTGCACGGTAAAAAAGTTAGTACATGCAGGTGACTCGAACCACCTTCACAGCAGACAGATTACTTCGGAGTCTTGCGCTCGTTCCAACTGAGCTACCTAGTAACTCCTTAAGTAAACAATCCGTTTAAGATGTAATATTAGCTGGTTCCAGTGAACATTTGCAGAAGTGCAAACGTCAGCTGTCTAATTATGAATATATTAAAAGGCGATGTGATAACATCTATATTAGCATCAATTTCATCGAGTGTTAAACATCCATATTAAATACGCGGGTAGAACCTAGTAATGGGGACGATGTTTTCATGTTGGTCTAAAAAATGCGGATTGCATAAAACTCGAGAATAAGGGGCAGCTGACTCACCTGGTATATGCAGGTAGTCTTAGTAATGGAGGTCACACTAATGAATGTGATCTGCCAAAAATAATTAAGGATAATGCATAATGTTCAGAAAAAGTTCGAGAAACGTCATGCCATTGAAATTGTATTACACTCATCTAAAACATTAACGCAAGAAATAAAACAAGACATTTTATAAGGAATTCTGGAGCGTCTATTTGCTTAATAACATATTAACCAATTCTTAACGCTGGCAAAGAAATCTGATGTATGGCATTCACATGACTTTCTCTACCCTTGTACAAACTATTCTTACAAATACTTATTCCTCTACCTATTTCATGCTCATCGAGATAAATAGTTATGGAAATTATCTTATTGGTAAATTTCTTGTAGGTGCAAGGGAAATACAGTAGGCTTTGAGCAATAGTAAAATGTTTTAAGAGTGGTCACTGTATGATGTCTTTGAAATTCCGTTCTCTCTGCATGATCAAGGGACAAAAAACTAATATCAACCTCCCATTTGATAACTGTAGAAGTATTGCAAAATTCTTACAAATAACAAGGAATATTGCCGAAATGGTTCAAGTCACAAAAGGATCACTTAACATAAAAAATGGTGCATATTAACGAGATCCAAATTTCTGGTATAGTAAGAGTTAGTCTGTCTCTTACGGTTTACCAGTTATGCGAAAGTTATCAAGAGAAAGCAAGACTACATGGACTACAGCTAGAAAATTCAAAATAGCCATTTCATTTGCCACAAAACTATCTTAAATATATGCCATTTTAATCAAAATCGTTACAGCCATTTCTGAAAAATCAACATTTTCGGAAAATTTCCCATGTAAAGGGTAGTTTGGGTGAAGGAATTTTCAGGAAAATCTTCGTGTCGCATCTTTGAAATATTAAGCTTAAATACCAACTTTGATTTTTAACCAACTTTTCATTTTTGAATTATGCTGTTCACAGCCAGACAGGCAGACACATACACACACACACACACACACACACACACACAGAGAGAGAGAGAGAGAGAGAGAGAGAGAGATACTCAGACACAGACACACGGACCTTATTCTAAACATGCCTCTTTTGAATTTAGGAGCATCAAAACATATATTTCCGGTTAAATCTCGACATCAAACTTTTGGTTCCAATACAATACTTCCCCTAATTACGATACGTAATGCAGAAAGTTAGATATGGTATATTACGTTCACATTTATTTATGTTACCCTCTATCATTTATTATGGTGTGTACAAGCTGTTATCATGAACGCTTATTTTTATATCTACTTTATTTAAGTCTGAAAAATGTTTGCGGAAATAGCTACAGTATACTGGCCGTTATATGCTGGTATTAAAATTCCATACTCTTTGCAATCATCTGGATTCTTAACTGAATAAGGACAAAACCTTAAAAGAGTGACAAATTATTGAACAACTCGGACCATTAGTAAAGGATACTTCGGAAATGGATTATGCTATTACAAATATTACTTGAAACAAATTATGTGCTTCAAAGATATTCTACATTTATTGTGAAGTATATTCTATACCTTGACGTTTTTCAGTTATACAAATGTATACAAGCTCTCTTGCGAATGAAGAAGACTTTAAGGCTGTTGCCGTAAATCACATGATACAAATTTTGTTTGTAGTGTTAATATATTTATGTATATAATGATCAAAATGCTTGGGACCATTGTTGTAGGAAATAATTTGCGAAGTACTGTCATGTAAAGTGTAGCTAGGGGTTGGGGATTTTTTTGGAAACCATTGGTCGCTTTCTTTGAAAATGTTGGTTTTAAATATAACCAGATTTTCAGTTTTGTGTTCACTGACATGCGCGCGCTCACACACTCACATACACACACACATACACACACACACACACACACACTCACATACACACACACAAACACACACACACGCAAACACACACATACACAATATTTATTCCGGTCATATCTCGGTATCGAATATTTACTTACTGTAGTAAGCAGCAGGGGCGTAGCTTTGGCGGACGCCAGTACGCTGAGCGTTTCCCTTATTTTTCTGTTTGTTTTATATTTACTTTGTATTAGTTTTAACGTAGGATAATTATTTTATACAATCATTTAGGACTGATTTTTTTCGCAGATCATTCTGTTGAGAAGCTATATTTAGCTAAAATGACGAACACAAAATTTACAAGTGAATCCGATCCGTTCCGTTCTAAAACAGCGGCGCACGCTGAGACAAATCAGCGTTTCACTGCCTGCATGTGATATGGCTAGGACGGTCTCCCCTCACCTATCCCCTGCCTATCCCCTCTCACCTCGCCAAGCCCCACCCATACCCATCTGTATACGCTAGCGTTTAGCCGTATGCTATAACGTGGCTCTGGCTCCGGAGCTTTGTTGAGGTACTATCAATTGTATTTCTTTGAAAATAAAATTGTGGTACATCAACTCAAAGTGCGTGTGATATTCACATCATAAGAATGAGTGGCATACCACACCAGCTAAGATGTTTTCTCTAATTCATTTCTTTGAATTTTGGAAAATGAGTTTAGTTTGTTTTTTCGCACTATATAGCTGGTATTGTGTGTGTGTGTGTGTGTGTGTGTGTGTGTGTGTGTGTGTGTGTGTGTGTGTGTGTGTGTGTGTGTGTGTGTGTTTGATAGTTATGTATTTTTCTTAAACGTATTTAATATACATTTATGTATTACAGTTCAGAATGAAAGATATTGTGTCCTAAAGCCTAAGCAAAGCAAAGCTTTTAGCTTTCCGAGAATTCCCTACGCTTTTCTACTTCTCAACAAAGGGAAATCCCTTGACGCTCACTATGATCAGATAAAAGAGAGTCAGTTACCAACAATTTTAATCTATCCAGACCATCACTTTACTAATGACAGAATCGTCAACTTCCAAATATGTTAAACCGTTCTTAAATCATCAGCCGTTACTTCATTATTTTTGTAACTCTATTTTTACTTTTTTGTTTTTGTTATTTAAAAATTCACAGGAATGAACTTAAAAGAAAGTGAGAACTAATTTTTATATTGAAAATCTCTTGAATTTCTCGTTTTTTCGCAAAATAAGACAATTTTGCTTTAATCTGCAAATCATCACTAAAATTCGTTATAACAATAATATTAGTTTACTATCAACATCACTTAATTTGGGAAGATAATAGGAAGTCGCTTAACTATAATGTCTGTCGCCTTTATCGTTAATGCGAAAAAGGAGTACCGTTCCGCCACGCCGCTGGTAACCAGAGAAAAAGAAAGAAATATATTAGAAATATAGAATATGTATAAACATATTAGGCATATTTTCCAGATTGCTACCTGATCTTTTCCCTTCATTAGAAGCTGGAATCAATCCAGGATCAGATGTCTTCAGAGCGCAGTGCATTCAAGTGAGGAAAGCGTCATATAACGATGTCACTATGTAGATGAGCTTTGTGTCTCGCGCGTCGAGCTGTTGAATAAGCTATTCTCTCAACTAGTTTCCATTCTAATGACAGTTATATACAAGCAAGAGGCGTGAATACTTAGTGAATCAAAAGAGCTCATATACGCTTACAGGCGCTTCCGAACCAGAGAAAACCCACTTTCTTTTCGGTAATGATGATTAGAAGGTGTACTCTGAATTCCTCACCGAAAACAAGATGAAGGAAGGGACTATAAAAGCTAGACTCAGATTCGAAACTTAATTTAGCTTTAACGTTAATCAATTCCTGTATATTTGCTGAATTTCGCTCCTTACTGAAACTGCAGAGGAGCTTGTGGGTGGTGTAAATCCACTCACTCTACACGATTTATATTTAAAACGAATCAAGCATAGGACAAAGAATATTAAATATATTAACGTTTGTTGATGATGTAGTTTTATTTTTTGATAATGAGGATAAACTGCAAAAAGCTATGTATGAATTAAACAAAATTAGTAAACTATATGAAACTGTCAAGTCAGAAAACCAAGGTAATGGGAAATACCCAATTAGAACAACAAATTTAATTGAGAATAATATTATTGAATAAGGGACACATTCTAAGTATTGGGGATACGATTTCACTTATGAAATAGATCAAGATATCAATCAGAAAATTAATAAGTTGCAAGCAATAAATGGCACAATTAAAAGAATACTAAAAGCTAAAAGAAGAAACACACAATTAAAATTTTACTCTGTCATGGCACTTCCTGTGTTGCTATACGGTAGCGAGACATGGGCATTAAGAACCAAATATTTAAGTAAAATACAAGCACCAGAAATGTGTTTCCTAAGATCTGTCAAAGGATGTATAAGAGAGGACCGATTTAGAAATGAACATACTAGAAACGAATTAAACATTTATTCTGTTTTAATGAAATTAATGGAATATAGAGAAAATTGGCTCCAAAACTTAAGAAGAATCACTCTAGAGAGAGTCCCAAAACAAAATAATGCCATATAAACCAAGAGGACGAAGGTCAATTGGACGACCTAGGAAATGAATCGACGTGAGACTAGATCAGGCAATAGCCTAATCCATGATTGTAGAAGAAGAAGAAGAAGAAGAAGAAGAAGAAGAAGAAGAAGAAGAAGAAGAAAGAAGAAGAAAAAGAAGAAGACGAATCAAGGGATTGAATTAAAACGAGCTCTAAATTGCACAAATAGTTGAAGATTGTGTAAGGATCCTTTCACATCAACTAAAATAGTCTTTTGATGATTCTGGAATTTTAATGAAAAAATTATAAGAACTTATTAATGCTGCCAATTTTAAGGCTCGATATGAAGATTTAAACGACACTATAGGCACTGTGATGAACGTCAAGAGCATTTATCACATTTTGTCAGAAGTTTTCCAGCGTACTGAAGTTTTAATGTACGTGGCTGAGATTAGAGCTTGAGTTATTCAGATATATTTTCAAATAATATGGCCAATATTTTAAGTACATTATTTTAGGTTAAAATTTTGTCACAGCTCGTGTTAACAAAAATTTAATACCTTAATAACATATTTACAAAGTAATATCCTGTAGAGTAATTAAATTCATCACTTCCTGCAGAGAATTTTATGCCAATATATAGTTTTAAGATATATCTAATTATTTTATTATAAAGAAAACTTTGTGTCAGCAAATTAATCAATTGCAATTTAAACATGAATACCTCAAGACTATATTAGTATAGGGATTTAAAGCTGTGTGTGTTTTCTCTGCATATATACGAATTTTAACTTAATCAAAAAATGTATATTTTTTGTTGCTTAAACATACGTTGATCTAAATGAACCATTGTGTCTCATTAGATCGTTGTTGTGCTTGTGACAGTAAATGTAGTGCTAATTAAATTATTTCGGTAGTATCTTTATGTTCCAGGTTATTTATTAAAGAGTTTGAACAAACAAAAAGAACTTCTTTCATATTTTCAATGTACTGGCCATTCCCGTTCACAATACGAAAGGGCAAACCCTATCGAACTTAGGCAGGCATAATAAGCGTGTTGCATTAGTGTAGAAGGAGTAGAAAGCAAAGCCAAGCGAATCTAAGTCACTAAATATGGGACCGAGCGAAATGTTTCAGCGGTAAAAAGTGAGCCCCCCGTTCGGGAGGTCCTTGATTCAAATCGCGCCAGAAACATTCTCCCTGAGTGAGGATTCTTCCAAGCTTTCCTTAGTTACTATAACATTTACTTAAAAGTCTGCAAAGTAATCTTTTTTTATCAATACTGTGATAAAACGGCAAAGTCCAGATACTCTTCTATCACTTTATTTTTTTGTCTACACGCTTACACAAATACACAGTTCTCTTTTATTGAGGTTAGCACAGTCTACAGTCTTTCGTGATATTACAATTCACAACTGTTTTCTTCTCCTAACCCTGACTCAGTCCTTTCACTGTGTTTCTTCAGTTTCTCTGTCTCTCATACACTAACTCTGACTATACAATCACTCGACACTCACTAAATCTTCTTCACTTCTACGCGACGTATCTTTCACGACGACAGTGCCATACACACAGCTGTCTCGCACTCACTGACACACTGACCAACTTATGTCTGTAACTGTAACTCCTCTAACTCATTGCCTCGTCTCCTTATATAGCGAGGATGATGTTACAGGGTCCCTTCTCGAACTCCCACAAACACGCCGAATGTCTCTCGAAGGTTCCAGCAATTCTTTCTTAAGCGCAACGCTCATTGTTGTTAGTCACGTACACACAAACATTCGCGCGAGGTAGCCTGACCTTGAGCGCCTTTGTTTGCTAACCGGCCTAGAATGTCTTATGAGGTAGCTTAGAGTCAACCGTCCTTTGTTGTCCGCCCTGCCCAGCGTCACAATATTAAAGTTTAAGAAACACTCAGTAAGGAAAGCGCACCGAAGTATGAATTGCAAAGTTACAGCATATTTACTTATTAAATTGCTCAATAAACTCAATGGAATATATATTAAGTTAAACATTCCCACCTTTTTATCACACAAAAAATTAAAAATGTAAATTGTGTTGCTATCTTGACCCTTCAGTACTCCCAAATAGTAAGAATAAGCAACCATTAAGACAAGGGAAGATAAGCAATTTAATCCATGTAATGACATAGTAATACTAGCATGCTTATATGAGTGGCATATGAGTAGCAAAAATGCGATTTCTCCGACTGTGTAGAGCTTAGCAGCAGTCCATTCCAAAGGCATGCGCTGCTAAGGTCTATTTTCCCATGAAGAGCAGGCTAAATTTCCATGTTTACCAAATGGTCGACAAGTACGGTAATTCCGACCTTGTTGGCCCAAATGACCCAGCTGTCGACGGGCCCTTAAACTCCACACTCCACTCCACTCCGACCTTGTTGCTTTCAGAGTACGGAGGTTGCCTATCTCCAAAAATAATAACAAACAGGTGGACTTGTATGAGGAGGTGAAGAACAGCAGGACGGCGAGTTACAATCGCAGACACACGCCGGTCAATGTGTTAGTGAGTGCGAGACAGCTGTGCGTGTGAGTCATATGATAGGTACATCGGTCGTCGTAAAGAAGATGTAAACAGCATCGAGTGATTGCATCATGGTAGTTAGCGTATGAGAGACGGAGACAGTGAGGAAAGGCACTGAAAGGGCTGAGGCAAGGTTACAAGAAGTAAAAATTGTGAGTTGTGATAGCACGAAACACTGTAGGATGTATTAACGATGAGAAGAAAAGTGCATTTGTGACACAATTTCAGAAGACAATAAACTGATAGAAAAGTAACCGGACCGATTTTGTCATTTTATCACAATATTCCTCCTCCTCACTCTAGAACAGGGTTATGGGCCGATATCACGTTCCTGTTTCTCTGATTCTAGATCCGTCAGTTCCTCAACAGACTTCTGAACCCAGGCGCCCATTTATAAGTTCTGCGTGTCTTAGTCCTACATAGAAGAGGGTAAGCAGACTAAGTTAGTAAGTAGGTACTTAGATTAATACTAACAAAACTGGTGTGAGCACATGCAACCCATGAGCCAAAATAGATTTCCAATATTAATAGCTGAATATGCACCTACTGGGAATTGAAGTATTGCCTTACAGATATTGGAAAAAACTATGTCCAAATACAATGTAATGTTAAGTGCTGTTTCTTTTGTTGGGGAGGGGGGTGGGCGGGGGTGGGCAGGAGGTGCTTGCAACGGCAATGGCAGAGTTGCATGATTGATTAACAGAATTATTTGTATCCCAAGATAAGGCTTTTAAAAGTCGTTATGCTACACTCTTTTCTGTATTGCAAGACAGCGTTCGAATTGCGTTTAGTTATTTAAACTAGGTAAGTATTTATTTATGCATCAAAACAAAAAGGCTTAAGTTACATTTGCTATGGAGCTGTGTAGAAAATGACTATTTTCCATTCCTGGTCCTTTGAAGCTAGTAATAATTCCTTTGGCGATCTACCGGCTTTTAGAGTAGAGGCCTGCAAGACCCGGCCTGATCTCAACCAAGCCCGAGAAATGGTTATAGTGTACCTCCCGGCTCGGGCCCGGTTGTATAATTTTGTTTTAAAAACAAAATTGTTTTGCACTTATTGGTATTGTTATCGTTATTGTTATTGTTGTTATTGTTATTGTTTTATTATTATTATTATTATTATTATTATTATTATTATTATTATTATTATTATTATTATTATTATTATTATTATTATTATTATTATTATTATTATTATTATTATTATTATTATTATTATTATTATTATTATTATTATTATTATTATTATTATTATTATTATTATTATTATTATTATTATTATTATTATTATTATTATTATTATTATTATTATTATTATTATTATTATTATTATCATTATCATCATCACCATCACCACCACCACCACCACCACTATCATCATCATCATCATCATCATCATCATTATTATTATTATTATCATCATCATTATCATCATCATCGTCATCATCATCATTTGAAAAGTGTCAACAGAATATCATATGGAATCCCTGGTAAAGAATGCTGTATTGATTGTGCTATTCTCGAAATTTCGACATTGGTGATAAAATACGACAAATTATTTTGTGCCTCCTAATTTTCAAGCGGGGTCTGGCCCGAGTGCGACAAATATTTTTTAAATTAGGACCAAGGGCTTGGCCCGAACCCGCACATACCTCTATTTTATAGGTCCCATGGATGCAGTATGCTTTTGCTGAAACCCGACATTTCAAGATGATCCTAGTCACATCATGAAAAGCCGTCGTGTATAGAATGAAGTTACGCCGTATGCCTAACAACCTCCGCGTTATTTTCCACCATAGGATGACATTTTCTGTTCTGCTCGGGGTCCTCGCGGATTGCCTGGTTTCAACAAAAGCCTACGGTAGTTGTTGTAGTGTTTAACGCCCGCTTTTACTACTACGGCACCGCAGGCGATGACACTGATGACACATGGAATGAAAATGGAGCACCGGTGGAATGAGATGGCGGGGGAAACCTGAGCACTCGGAGAAAACCCGCCCTGACGCCGCTTCGTCCACCACGAATACCACATGCGGGTCCCTGGGATCGAACGCGGGCCGCCTAGGTGGTAGGCGAGCGCGCTAACCGCTCGGCCACGGCGCCGCCGAGCCTACGGTTGATAGGTACATTCTTTATAGAAGGCTCTTACGTCAGACATTTATCAGATATACTGAACAACGAGCGTACATAAGAGCATATATCCCAATAGTTAACTAAACCCCAGTGCAATAGCCCATGAAGGGCCAAAGCTTGCCGCTCAGCCACTGCGTCCCCATCTCCACCCACTAGAGGCGTCATTGGTGGGGTGCAGTACCGGAGGGTGTGACGTTGCCAGCACCGCGAGTCCTCTCGGCCAGTTATACGGCCTTCTCGACCTGGATATACCCCAATACGCTTTAGAAATGGCTTCTATAATCTGCAACTTAATACCCATCCTCTGGGGCAGCCTGTAGGTATAGATTATGTAGGGCGGCCGTCTTGCACACTAGCCCGCTGCGCCAACTCTGGCTTGTACAACCTACTCCGAGAAATCCTTTTTTTTAATGCGTCCCATTATAACACCTTTAGGCAATAATGTTTGCAATACATCTATTTGGGTTCATAATATCTGTTAATTATTCATAATCGAAAATTATCAAGAGCATTTAGGTTATAGGTTCATTACCCAATTTATTTGAAGTATATACCACTAAGAATACCTTGTCATTGAAATTCACATAAACCTTTTCCCTTAAACAGCTCCTTTGTCAGATCTACAAAAGTGCAATTATCATTAGGTGTTGTTTAAATGATATACGAGATATCGTAGATTGTTGGACTTGAATTAATCTAATAAGTCGTAAAAGCAAAAAATACGAAATACAAAACCTTGACACAGCAGCTGGATTCTGCAGGTAGAATTGTGCATTTGGTACCATGCTTTCGTAGTTTTTGGTTGGATAAGTAATGACTAATTTCTGTCACGAAAGAATATATTGGTAATTTATCCCCTGGTCGATAACAGCGCTACGTGTTTTCTTAAAAGCTTCAAATTCTGTACCGAGGTGAACGTCCAGGTACAGAGAGACAAATAGGCAATATGTACATTTTCTGTCACATTCAAGTTTTTACGCGCATTATTTGCGAAGAGGACAGCGCAATAAAACTAACGCTAGCCAAGAAAGCAAGAAAGGGAAATACTACAACAATTACATTTGCCTTCTACAACGACGGGTAGGACATAATTAATATATATGTGAAGGTATTATATTTATGTCTACATACTCCAGCTATATAGAGTTAAAGCTGATCTATACTAATTAATACCTGAATCGATTACAATCGTTTCCATCTCTGAGAAGAGGAGTAATGGCGTGTGTTAGATTACAAGTTTCACTTATTGGGAATGCTTTTGAGCTGAACATCTTTATCATTATATATCGTTTTTGCTTTCATATGTCACTAAGCTTGCCTAAATATATTTTGTTGGCAAAGCAATAATGAGTCCAGATATGTGATTCCTTTTTGCCAATCACCGAAGCATCCAGAGCGAACGTTGAAGACACTGTATAGTGTATAGGGATAAGCATAGAAGTATGAAATTACCGCTAGGTGAGGTACAAGCACCACTAAGCTTAACTTCGCTGAAACCGCCATTTGTACGGCTGGTGGGTATCCCAACGTGGCAAGTTACTTCCAGAAGTGATATAACTGTGGTATAGTTTTCCCAAGTGATTAAATGTGGTGTCTTCTAGTCTGCATATATTTGTACAAACAGAATAATGCCAAGGTTCCACCTCCGCCACAGTTCGAGAAACTTGGTCAGACCAAACTTCTGAAACAGTTTGATTAGTTTTATGGTGCGGTGATTTAATGTCTCCCTGTAAAGAAACAGATAGCACGCACTTTATTATTTTTAGAAGTGTAACTTAAATACTTCCTCTCCATGGATGACAAATGCGAAGACATTTAATTTGAAATATACTAATTTTCTTGGGTCTTTTTGACTTAATACACCTACTTTACGATGAGAAAGCTCACAGGGTTTTCTCCTTTTTCAAAAATACATTTCAATAGCAAGCTTTAATCGACTGAAGTGATTTACCATCACACCAAGTTAGAGAAAATCATGTATTTCAACCAAAAGCTCATTAAAACCGTTTCAACGGGAATATATTTTCTTCAGGCCACTCAACCAACCAAAAGAATTATTGGAATAGATTGTTTAAAGGCGCACGCTTTTGGGTGTGAGGGACATCGAAAAGTCAGAGAGACGACAAAGTTGGCGTTTAAGTAAAGCACCTTATTCGTGCACTAAAAACGAAGTTTTTCTCACAATTTTCCCCGCTTTAAATAAAGTTTAAGATGGAAAACTTCGTTATTTTTAATTAAAGCAAGAATAATGCTCACCGGTTTGATTATAAGTTAGACATATTGAATAAACTCTACACATATCTTGAATGCTACCTATGAATTTTCATTTCATGGTTAATAAATGTTAGATACAAACACCTGAGAAAGTGTAAATGATATACCTCCTATGTGAATAGTCTGTAAAATTATTATAAATATAATTATTATAATTATATTATGAGGGTGTAATCAATAGGGAAGAAGACTGGGTCCATGTTACAGCAATTTATTTTCATCGAACTGAATAGTAAATTAAATCAGTTTTTAGCTTTGGCCTGAGCCCGTTGATGAAAATTTAAAAATTTGTAACGTAGCGTTTAAATATATATATATATTTTTGAAACCACTGAATTTTTATTACTTTACCTTTACTGGTAAAGGTACACAGATATTTTATTGATATTTTGAACCAAAACCTTCACCAAATACTTTAACTCCTGAACTATTTCATAATGGACAATATACCTATGTATACAGAGTGAACCATCTAAAACTTGCACTGCAAATATTTCGGAAACGGAAAGTGCTAATGATGTGCGGTTTTCACAGCACTGGTTCATAGTCAGGGTTCGTACATTTAACCTATAAACCAATTTTAATAATACCCAGAAAGTGTATTTTTGAGCAAAAATACAATTTTTTAAATGGAACAATGTCTAGTTGCATCAACAGAATAAAGGTAGGGTAAATTAGAATGTTAGTGGCGTTTGTTGAAAGATTCTAGTGCAAGTAGTTTACGCGAAATCTTAGGCACCGATACTTGTACAACCTGTAATAGCACAAACTAAATAAAAACAAAGGTGAATTACAATACTTCTGTGGATTCTGACAAGTTAGCCCTTCAAAGGTGTGTTCAAAATGACCCCGGCAGTGTCAATACACGCTTCCAGTCTGGTATGGAAAGCCTGCTACACACATTCTAGCACTTCAGCTGAAATTTCAGAGCAGGTAGCAGTAATATGTCGTTTTATATCGTCTGGTGTAGTTGGTACATCCTTGTAGGCAGTGTATTTCAGCCTTCCCCACAGAAAAGGGTCTAAAGGAGTCAGATACGCTGAATGGGCCGGCCAAGGTACAGGTCCTCTTCATCCAATCCAACGATCTGGAAACAATCCGTTTTAAGACAAGCTGTAGTAATTCGTGCACTATGGGCTGGAAAGCCATCATGTTGGTACCACAGGTTCCTCGTAGACTGCAAAGGAACATCTTCTAGCATCTATGGCAGATGGTCTGTCAGGAGGCTGCGATACTTCTGCGAGTTCATTGTTCCTTCTATGAAAAGACGGCCTGTGAGCTGATGGTTTGCTATCCCACACCACACGTTTAAACTCCATGGACGCTGACGTTCCACCTGACGAAGCCAACGGGGATTGTCAACAGATGCATGTTTCTGCGTTTTACCTGGCCAGGATTGGTAAATGTTGCCTCATCACTAAACAAGATACATCATGAATCTGGAGTATCATGTCTTAATGCCATGTACAAAAGTTAACACGATTCTCAAAATCGCTTCCATGCAGCTCTTGATGGAGAGAGATGTGATAGGGATGGAACCTATGTCAATGGAGAATGCAAAGTACACTTGCCTGACGCATGCCACTTCCACGTGCGATTCGGAGGATATAATGTGCGGATCTACTGCAACAGCAGCGAAAACATTAAGCAAAAGTAGCCGTGTGAGTAATGGCTTCCTTTACTGCAGTATACCTTCCAACGCTTCGTACCTCTCTTGGTCTCCCAGCATCCGAAACGCCTCTCTCAACTGAGCAATTCACTCTCAAGCTCGTACCCGTACGTTGTCATTGTAGCCCAATTACTCACAACTGGGTCAATGTAAGTCGAAGACCTCCTGAATTAAATTTCGGCTACAAAATAGTTTGATTTTACCTTCCCAGTCTAAACATATGTGAAAAAATAAATTAGATAAATGAACATTTTGTTGAGGGATCACTGTTATACTGAAACAATAGAAATACAAATTGGTTCCGGGAATATACTCGTTTACTAAAACAGAAGCTTCCCCCCCCCAAAAAAAAAATATGAAACCTTAATGGTCCTCACCCCGGGGGATGGACAACCAGAAGTAGGTAATAGCCTGATGAGGTGAGGTACGGTGGGGACTTCGTGTACCCCAAGCCGCTACGGTAGCCGTGAAGGCTCTTCAGGAACCCTGAATATGGGCGAATAAGGCAATGGTCTAGTCCTCCAGCTTGGGGGTTGTGCCTGGGCTGGAAATCCACCACGTAAAACAACATTTATCATAAGTCTCACAGCAATAAGTGCGATAGATGACACACCAGTAGAACAAACAACATATTTCCTATACCTAAGCTGTGATGTGACACATGGAAGATCAAGATAGAGACAAAAAGCTACTAAAATTTCAAGCAATTGGTGGAACAATACATAGGATATTAAAATAGAGCTAGAAAGGAAACAAAATTGGGATTTTATTCAGTGATGGCTCTACCGATAATATATCGAAGCGAGGCATTGGCATTCAAAGCAAAACATAAAAGTAAAATTCAAGCAACAGAAATGAGATTTTTACGGACAGTGGAGGGAACATTTCCGCAACGAGCAAATAAGAGAGAAGTTGGGAATTACAGCGTTCTGTTAGCTAATAGAAGATTACAGGGAAAATGGGTAGACCATATTTCACGAATGTACAACAGACTACCAAAACAAACTTTAAATTACAAGTCTAGGGGGGTACAGATCAATTGGGAGACCAAAGAAACGATGGAGTGAACAAATGTAAGGCCAGAACGGGTAAAACCCTAACCATGAGGGAAGAAAAAGAAGATTGAAACGGAATTTTGCAGACATTTGGCTGTTAGTATCAACATTTTAATCCGTTGATTTGACCTGTATTTACGTAAAATTTTATGCAAAATGTAAGCTCAGTAGACTTATCATTATTGCCTGTGTAGAATAATAACCCTATGTGTAGTGCTACAAAATTATCAAGGACACATAATCTGATTTAAGGGTCGCCACCTTGGAGCTTAACTGAGGCTTATCAGTCGGTCCCCGCTAAACTCGAAACTCTGAATAGAGATTTGCTTGAAACACAGCACGCGAGCACTTGGGGATGACGTCACAGTGCACTGAACCTGCCGACCATCACTCTGAGGGGTTGAAGAGCTGGTGCGCGTGCAGTGTACTCACAATGAAGCCATGACTAGGCTTTTGAATTCTTAATGTAAGGAACACCAAGCACCGTTAATCTGCATTTTGTTCAACTCTAGACGAGAGGATCACTTCAGCTAGCTAGCACGCGACAGAAAAGGAATTCCTGCACCGCTCCTTTGATACCACTGAGGCAGGAATCAGGAGTCTAAACGTCAGAAAGCAATTACAGAAATTAGTTGAGGATAGACAAGCGATGATGATTCAAAGAGTATAACATGAAAAATAAATTGAGTCACGAAGTTGACAATCCCCACAACTCCATCTAATAAAACCTTTCAGGGGGTCAAAGAGAGAGAGGGAGAGAAAGAGAGAGAGAGAGAGAGAGAGAGAGAGAGAGAGAGAGAGAGAGAGAGAGAGAAGCGATATTGCACTTTAATGTTTTTCTTTACCCGGACTGTGAAATTTTGAGTGATACGTCATATTTAAAGGGAAAATCTATTATTTTATATGAGAAAATGAAATCTGAAAGCCATGAATATGTAGTATTTCTCAAATACATGTTACAATTTTGGAAATCTATCATCAGAAATTCTCTTGTATTATATGCTGTCTGTCTACCATTCCAGGTTTTACAGTGTCTTTGAGATCTTCCTACATTCATTTAGGGATTACAACCGATCTCCACTCTTGTCTTCCCAGGTTCCATCTTGCAATCTCCTTTCTTTCATTGTTTGACCTATTCCTGTTAATTTAGGTCTTCCCCTCTTCCTACGCCCCACTGGAGTCCATCGTTGTATCTTCTTCGGCAGTCTGTCCTCATCCATCCTTTTCATGTGTCCAAACTACCTTAATTGGTCTGTTTTAATTTCTTCAACCAATGAACCTTTTACATTCATTTTTCTCTTATAACTGTGTTTCTTATTTTGTCTCCCTTTGAGATCCTTACAGATCGTCGGAAAAATCCATTTCTGTAGAGTTTAATTTAGTTAGCACCATTGATTTAAAATGCCTAGTTTCTGATCCATATGTGATTACGTTTTTATAATAGCATTATGAAATAGTATTATATATGTATATGTGTATGCTTTTGGTTTTATTGTAATATCCTCATCCATAAAACACTTTAATTTTGGTATTGCTGATCTTCCTTTGTTGATTCTGCCATGAATATCATTTTTATGGTTTCCATTTTTCGTTATTTTTACTCTATATATGTAGTCACTGCATTGTTTAAATTGTTCCTTTACCACTTTCCAAGATTAGATCTTTTGCATTTGTTCCTATTGTCATATAATTAGTTTTGCTTATGTTGATGTTTAAGCAGCATTTTTCTTATTCTACCATGAGTTTTCTTGTCATGTATCCCAGTCGTTATAATTTACTGTCACTACCAGTTAGTCGTCTGCAAATAATAATGAATATATATTTTAATCTATTAATCGTAGTCCCACTTGGGAGCATTTATTTTTCCGGATCTGTAAGGCAGTTTAAAGGTTTACACTTTATATAAAAATCATGGTAAACGTGTCTTACCATTTAAGTGAATTCTGAATCATACAATGTTTTGGTCATTTTATATGGGAAATAGTTGGTTCAAATATTACCTACAGTTCACCTGCATACAATGAAGCTATTTTTTTGTTTCTTTCCTTTTTCTGGAGAAAAAAATTCGTGGTTTTTGTTATAGGCGGGCCACACTCTACTAAAAGTTGCGAAACTCCTCTTCATCCGGAAGACGTTTTTGAGCTTTTGGATAATATCTATTTCGTCCTTTCTGCTCTGTCCTTTCTTTCTTCCTATATGGAGATGGCTCACAGTTTTCACCCATCTTAAATTATATTTTCTACAATAGAAGATCTACGTAATCTTTGAAGAGAGGGATAAGATGATAGAGTACAGAAGAAGGTCAGAGTTATTGATGAAAATTTAAGATTCCCTAACACTTCTGGACGTATCATTTCGACCCTGGACCACCTCAGTGTTTAAGATCTACATGGCTGCGCCTTAGCAAAGGATTTTGCCCAAAGTCACCTATGCATCTACAACGCAGATTTGATCAGAAGTTTCGGCTCAAATACCCCATTTTCATGTTTGGGCAGAGGGTTGCTTCCAAAATTCTCCTCCCTCGTCTACAAGAACAGTTTGGGCAGAGTTTAATATTAGTCGCCAGGATAAGAACTTCTCATAAGGACGTCCACCGCCATACTCCGCACATCATCTACCAACACGCCTGGTCCAACTTGGCTATCTTGAAAGTTGAGATAAATGAAATGAGAGGGAACGATGAAAGGGAAAGTTCTTGGAATGAGAAAACATTTTGATTTAATAACAAGTAAAAATTTTCTAAAAGTGAATGAACATAGGTCAGGAATGCCGGTCACCTCAGGGTTTGAAACTAGGACCTCCGAAATGAAAACAATAAGCTATATCGGTCAGTATTTATCTTGGTTACTCAGCTTCTGCAGCAAAAGCTATCTCTGTATAAAGAAATCTCTATGAAAGGAATGCATAGTAAAAGAACGTACAAAAAGTAAACAAAATGGGTAAAAAGGTCAAAGTACAAATTCTATTCGATAGTCCAATGCTAACATACCACAATGAGCGTTTTCTCTAAACGAGATACTGGTGAAAGATGCCTGTTACATGCCACAGAAAGGAATGCTGTTCACGCTAGTCCTTCCTGGTTAACATGGATTTTCAAGGGTCTCCTTTCAGAAGAAATTCATGCGCCAGGATCAGTCCATTATCGATTGAGCCCTTGAAGCATGGGGTGGAGCTACACAAACGTGAGGGATATTATGAACATAATGAGAACTGGCGTAATAATTATGCAGCTGCCTCAGAGAAATCCCGCATGCTTAATAGTAGCTCCAGGCTTTGCCACGTTTCACAGAAATTGCAACGCCAATTTCCTGTAATGTATTCGCTTGAATATCAGATGACGCTCTACCATAAGTTAAAAAGCTAACATTTGTCTTTCCGGCCTTCTAAGCTTGGCTCATCAAAGAGAAGAGGAACACTAAAGCTCATGATTGGTCAATTTCTTAGCGTTGGTTGCTTTTACATTTAACAACAAAGACTGACAGATTTTAATGCCTTATTTCCTCGATATTCAGAGGCCGCTTTGCCCAGTTTTACAGCATACATAGTCAATTTTTTAATAAAGAAATTAAATCCTGAAGAACTTAATGAACCAGTTGCACAAAGACGTACCTTTTTCTTTTTAGTTGAACAAGTATAGGGCTGACGAGAACCAATGTTTTTTTAAAAATAGTATCACGGAATGAAGTATTCATAAGAGAAAAGAAACTATAATAGTTTGCACTATTACCAATACTTATATGTAGATCAATATTACATTATCAATATTCAGGAATTTTTAAATAATGATTTCAACATAATACTTAATTTAATACATATATCGTTACTTATTAGAAATGTCATGTGTAAACTAAAACCAAATTGTTATTGATTTATTAATAATACAGACTGCGCAACTGGTAAAAAACCAGGACAGATGCTTTGCAATCGCTATCATTATGATCTACACTTCCCCCGGCCCATATATGGACAGTTACCATAGAGGAATTCAAGTAAAAAAGTGAAAAAAGGATGTAAGTACTGCAAGAATCACAGTGATTGGTGACAGTATTTGAACTGCATTAACCTTCACAAAAAGCGTGTACATCTAGTTGGAAGGTGGGAAAAATATCAGTACATCGACAAAGGGGAGACTAATTCCCGCAGAAAAGGGATAAAGACGTTACTGAGATCGGGTTTTAGGAGACTATCATACTGGCCCCTTTGGATTACTATCTTTTCTGGGATTTGAGGAAAAAACTCATGTGAGGGTTTAATTTCGCCTACATCTACAATAAGTTGCCTAATGGCGAGTCTGACACGTTCTAAAATATGTGATTCTAGAGGGTTCGAAGAGGCAACTCAAGGCAGACTATAGTGAAAGGATGAGCATTTCTAGGGGTATCAAGCTATGAAATTATGTATGGAAAAATAATAGATTCACCTCTGGCACTGTACAATGTTATTGCATTAATGATATAAACTAATTGTGATAATTATTAATAAAATGTCTTACTCCTTTAAATTTTATATTCCTCACATTAGGATAATTTTGAATCGGAGTTGAAAAATTGAATTTTACGGACAAGACTTGGTCAAACAATCTTTGGCTTACTAAAGTGCTGATGTACTACAGTGGCGAGATGTCCGGGTGTTCATTAATGTTCTGTCACATCTCTTATGTAGCTCCGTAATCTCCAAGGCGATTTAAATTTTCCATGATATTGTACTTTAAACACATAGTGCAATGCTGAGGTCCTTTAAATCCGTGCGTTTTATTTAACCACAATACTAAGGCCAATTTATACCTGTTAATTGTTTGTTCACCCTGTCCGTGTTTGGCTGTTTGGAAGTTTAACAATACTAAAAATTCTAATCACGCTTGAACAAAAATGTATATTACCATGGACAGCTGAAGGTCTGAGCTTAAATCTCTGCCAAGGAATTGAATTCTTCAAAATGAATTCAACATATACTTTAAACAAATATGACCGTATGAAGGAAAATTTTATAGATATAAAAGCAATACTTCTCTGTTACAGTCTTTCGTTTGCTATCTTAAACCCTGCAAATCAATTACTCAACTGGAAGAAAGGGATCATAATAAACAATACGGGGAATAGGCACGTACTCTTTGTTATTCTCACAACTATTACTCTAAAATTTAGTCGATGTTTCAAAAACAAAAACAGAGTGTAAAGGTCATAGACAAATGAAATACTTCGTTATTAAAGTGCTGATAATAGTTCATGGTATGCAGTAGGCATACAATTAGAAATACTCATCACTGAGTTTGCTCATCAAAATCCACAGTTCGTATGGAAGACAACATTCAGCAGGCAACAGCGGTGAGCAACTAGAAAGACACAACATACCGACCATGCACCCCTCAGTGAGACATAGTATACTTGGGAAGCGAACGCTATTCTCTTTGGAGCTTGTGGATGCTGTTATAAATTTACCAGCGACTATCTAAAACCATTTGGTGTGCCCATCAAAGAGCTTGAGAATATTTGTGTTAACATTTTAAAGGATTCTGTGACAATGTTAAATAATAATTTATACTCTACATTTTAAACGCCAAACATTAACATTATTAAATGGTTTACTGTTACGTATTATTATTATTATTATTATTATTATTATTATTATTATTATTATTATTATTATTATTATTATTATTATTATTATTATTATTATTATTATTATTATTATTATTACTATTAATTTGTATTATTTGTTTTCGGATTAATTGTTAAAATTATTTGTTGCTATTTTAAAATTATTTTTGTTGTACTTTAGTTTCTGTATTCTGGATCCATTGGCCAAGCTCACTGGAGGACAGATGATTTTAATAAATAGGTACTTATATACCGCAAAGTGGGACTCTTGCTCATACACATGTATTATGCTATACCTTTCTGTAAAATAAATTTCAAAAGAATGTTCTATAAGACAAACAGAGTCAACTGAATAACAATAAAGATTTCTTGATGTTAAATATGTTAATTTGTCTCCTAGGAATGTTCTTAAGGATACGGTTTCTTGTAATAAAATTGCGTGCTGTTGTTGGCGCGATTCATTTATTAGAGAGGTATGCCAGGGAAATGATACAAATAAAGAACAAAGTAATAAAATGTGCTAAAGTGTCAAATCTGGACCACAGCAGTGTGTAAATGCTGAGAACCAGCAGCTTATATAATCACAAGAGAGTAGTCTTTCAATATGGTTTAACCCATAAATCTATATCATAATCTAAACGGACGTTTTACGGTCTGGCCCTGATCGTGCTCCGCGTACTGCCTACTACACCGGGGTTTTTCATTCTAAAACTCCTGCATTACGTACTCCATGGATAGATATTAATAACATGTGCTACAACCGAGCGGAATGGCTCAGATGGTAACGTCTGTGACCCGCATTCGGGAGGTCACGGGTTCGATCCCCAGGGCTGAACTTCCTAACGGGTTTTGCGTGGTTCCCTCACTTGATCTGTGCCTCCTAAGGGATGATAGTCATAATAAATGAGTTGGTCGTGGTGCCCGAGATGTCGCTTTCCTATACCTATGCCCCATATCCTAACTGTGGTCTTTAGAACACAAACAGAATGGAGCAATTGGCAGTTGATATTCACAGCCAATAAAGCGCATCCTTGAACGTGTCATCCACTCCTAGTGTGCGATCATTGCAGTACATGCGAATCACGCATACACGAATTTTGGTCGGGCCACGAAGCGACTGCTCGGAAATGGAATATACTTCATATTTCATTATTATATACCTACTATACCTACTATATACATACTAACCATTGTATATATTTCCAAAATGAATGAGAAATAAAACACATAACTCAGACGTATGTTGAATTCTTGAATATAGCGCTAAACTAAATTGCACGATGTTCTGCAGGCAAAATTAGTGAAGACTTTCTGCACATCTAGCCACTTAGTTAGAGGTCAGCACATATGAAATATAATTCAGGTAGTAGTAGATCATCTAGTGCATTGTGGGTAGTGTGTGCTGTCGCTCACAAAGCCAAATCTAGGGGCGCACACATCAGTTTATGCGGATCGCTTGGGGCTGTTAAGGTTAAATGAATTAGTACTCGAGGCAACTTCCCTACATAGATGCTCATGTTTGTTGTGTAATTACGTTGCGCCGTATCAAATATTGTAGGTGCAAATACTGCAGAAATGTCAAAAGTGACAAAGCGAATGTTAAATAATGACTTTATGCCCATCCATAATTTTTTGACATAAATGTGGAAAATCGTCGACTGTGTATTGCACACATTAACAGAGCATTTCTGGATTACACCCAAGGGACATGTACCATATTGACAACCTCAAAAATAGAAAAATTTTCGGTATATATCAGCTGCAAATATTCATGATGAATGATTTAACGATATTTGCTCACCTGTCTAAAAGAGATGATTCACGTTTTAGGTATAACCAGGATTAAGCCATTATAACTTCGTTTCAGAACACAAAGAACTAATTTTTCTATAAAACGAATGTGATTTAGACAAGGCAAATAGGAAAAGAAAGGAATTCAGGCAATTTCTCTATTCCACATGCTTATGGTTTGCTAGAAGCGAAGAGAACAATGAAAACAAATGAAATTGAAACCAATGTTTACTTCCGTAATTATTTGTTGTCTAAAGTGAGAAAAGCAGTATAAAACTTGGGTGGGATACAGTCTGCATATAGCCCCATTTTCGTCAATAAGAGTCCTAGATAATGCATACTTTAACCGAGGGTCTCTCAAAGCTTAAAATCGCACCGGGTGCAGCCCTTCTTTGCACTGTGCATCGTGGCGACTCGATTAGGCTCGGCCCAAGTCGCGCAATGAAGAACGAGGAAGCATGTGTTGATTGACGAAATAGATACGTACAATACAAATATCTAATAATGAAGTAACCTCCTCAGCAAAGCGAAGAATGTCCATTTGATTCAGAGTGGAAACTTTCTTATAATTTTGAAGGTAGTGACCATGGAACCAAATGTCTCATCTGCAGTGCAATAATCAGATGTGTAAGAAAATCGTAAGTTAAAAGGCACTATAACAGAGTATGTATGTATGCATGTATGATAAAATTAGAGATCAAGAATTAAAGAGGCTACTACATTTTGGAAAAGAGCATTTTTTATCCGAAAATGAGGTTTGTACCAGTGGTTTCTAAACCATTAAAACAAAAGACCATATTTGGTGTCAAAAACCAAATTAACCAGTTTATCACTGCGCACCCCACGTAAACATTACGCATTGAGGAAGAAACAGTAATGAAAGTGAGGAAGAGGGAGACGGTAAAGCAAGCGAGAGAGAGAAGCGTAAGGAAAGAGTGAGTGATGGTTTGCACCAAAGTCGCCTTTTGCACTATTTTGCAATGTGCGTGTTTGTACTAGTCCTTGGGACGGCCATATTGTGTGTTTTTCAAATGGATTCCTAACGTACGCAGAAAGTTACGGCTGTATACCAAAAGGTCTCATTCTCCAGTCAACTATTGTTTCATGAGTGTCTGTTTCATTCAGGCTACTGTTATACCTAAAACAAAACTATAACCACAGTGCTCTTATTAAATATGTATTCCCAAGCAGTAGTAACTAAGTTTTAAGGGTGTATGTTAAGAATGCCAGTTTCCCCTAAGGTTTTCTTGTACCGTCTCTCAGTGGATGGTCATAACTTTTATTCCTGTTGAGTTGAACAGAAACAAATACAAGTAATATAAATTGTCAGGCTCGCTTAGTGAAGTTTCAAATCTTTTTGAGGAATTTGATTTTGAAGAATGATTTTGTCTTTAATTATAATGAATATCTACTTCTACGCACTGGATATATGTCATGTTCTTCATTCAGGGTTGTTGAATGGACCAAGTTCAAAGTAACCACTTGATGACGTTTATTTTAATGGCTGCCTTTTAAAGTTATCATTTCCCCTGCAAGTTACGAGTATTTGTTCTCCTGAAAAGTCGATTCTGGCTGTTTATAATTGCTTTATTGTGACCTTTGTGAGTAAAATACAGCTTTACTTAAATCTTCTGAAAAAGCAAGCTGCTCGTCTGCTAAAAGGTATATATTCCCACAAATTAAAACCCGTCTCTTCATAAAATGAAACAAAGGATTATTAATATTCGGATGAAAGACGAAAAATAATAGTGCAAAGAGAAAGGCTAGTAACAAATATACCAAGTTCTAAAATTATTTGCAATATTCCCTGATTCTTCGAAGCTGTAATTAACATAAACTAAATGAAAAAGTCCACAAAGGTTAACGTAAAAAGCGGAAAAAGTCTGTTTTGTGTCCAATATTAATTACGGTCAAGAAATAAGTTCAAGTTGTACTTTGAATGGCGCAGCACAGCAGGCTATTAATAATCCCACCTTTCTTGTAACTCTATATCAGTGCATCTCAGGGTGCATGCACAGCTGCATTGCACGGTGCAAGGTGCAAAATGCTACTAAGAAAAGTTGACCTCCGTGCAAACTTCCACTCGCTGTTTCCATCGCTTCTCTCTCTTACTCGCATTGCCTTCTCCCTCTTCCTCACTTTTAGCGTTGTTTCTTCTTTACTGCGTAATATTTACGTATGGTGTGCACTGTTAAACTGGTTAACTTAATTTTTTATGCCCAAAGCTGGTGCTTTGTTTTAATGATCTAGAAAGCATTGGTACAAACCTCATTTCTGGATAAAGAACGCTCTTCTCCAAGACGTAGCAACTTCTTCAATTCTTCCTTTCTAGCGTCCTCTATGATTTTATACCATATGTGTACTCTGTTACAGTGTCTTTCAACAGATGATTTTCTCACTCATGTAATTATTGTACCGCAGATGAGGTATTTAGCTCTATCGGCACGACTATCAAAACAATAAGCTACTTCCCTCTCTGATTTAAATTTACTTTCGGAATTCTTTGCTTTCTTTGGAGCAGTTTTCTCCGGTATAAGGTAGCCATATTACAATAATTACACTGTTCATTTCGTTGATACGTAAGTTGTCTCTCAACATAGGCCTCCGCGGTTCTTCGCTTTGCAGTGGGCGAGTTGAACCGAGCTTAACCAAGTCGCCAGGATGCACGGTGCAAGGAACCTATGCGCCTTCGATTGCACCCGGTGCGATATTAAACCCTGTTTTTTTTTTTTTTTTTTCTTTCTTTTTTTTTTTTTTTTTTTTTTTTTTTTTTTTTAAGGGGGATTTAAGGACTTACCCTGGGTGTATCTCACCCAGGGTAGTCCTAAGGCTGTTTCAGAGCATAAACGCTCTCTCCAGCCGCGGGATTAATAAAAATTAATTCCGAAACGTAATTATTTACAATCTGTGACTATTCCGTAATTGAAACAGTCGGCATTAAAATTACGATGTCCCGTATGCCATTTCCTCCTGCCCACTGTGACGTCACACGTTCAACTAGCTTTCGCCAGGAGCATCTGAGCTGAGTGAGCTGACGTCACAGCAGCGTTACCTGTCTTCCCCTGTTTTATGCCAATGCCTCTGACGGGGGACCTCCGGGAGGATAGATGAGGAGAACGGATCCGAAGGGTAGCTGAAACGTTGCCACGACAGAGAAGAGGGTAGGGTCCCTATATTTTCCCAGTTAGAAGCACCCCGGTGGAAGCGGCTAATCCAGGTTCCTCTCCCATCTCTACGGATTCGCACTCCAAAGGGGGCGCGGGACTCGGAAACCGACTCTATTTCCCCCCTAGTGCTTGTGCCATACCATGAGGGGTGGGGGGCGGAAGCCAGTAGGCTCACCTTCCAATCCGGGAGACATTTTCAGAGCACATTTGTTCCCCCTGCCGTGCTGCTGCCGCGACGCTCGCCGATACTTCCAGCGCTGGAAAAAAAAAAATAACGGGATGAAGGGCGACTTGAAATGATTAATGTAACGAAATGGAGGGACAGGAAATTCCGAGGATATATGAATCCTTTCCTGTATTCGCCTGGTGGCCCGGAAAAACCTCCGAAAAACTCATGGTTCAAGTGGACCCAGACATTACCTAGCCATCCCGCTCGGCAGTTTTAAGTCTAAGCTTAGGGCTTAGCCAGCCACACTTCCAAACGAAGGCGTATAAAATTGTGTTTTAGCGCCTTAAACTTACTTCAGTATAATAACATATTTTCAGGGAATATCAATATGGAAATTTTACGTTTCATTTTCCAATTATAACGTGTCAGATAATGTCTTTGAGATATATAGTGTACTACATTGCTTGTCTGTGTGTTTCAGTTTAGCTCTATTTTATAGAAAATTATGTATAAATGACCTAGAATTACTTTACAGTGATCAGCATTTTATATACACTAATGCAAGTTGTAACATTAAAGGTAAATACAGAAATGATTTTCGACTCCTAATTTATAAAACAAGGTTAATGTACTTCTGCAAAGTCGCCTATCTTTTCT
This sequence comes from Tenodera sinensis, assembly GCA_030765045.1. Classification (NCBI taxonomy): domain Eukaryota; kingdom Metazoa; phylum Arthropoda; class Insecta; order Mantodea; family Mantidae; genus Tenodera; species Tenodera sinensis. Next base: position 51,815 of record JAUKNM010000148.1, read on the forward strand.
TCCTTTTTATATTCATTCATTCCCTTCAGCTGCGCTACTTGCGAATATGAAACGCAACTGATTATAAGGAGCAAACCCTGCAGGCCACGCAGTGTTCTTTGACCCAACCACCGTTGTTAAAAGCGGTTATTTAAAATTCTTTCAAATTGCGACTTCAATGATACATACACTGCTACAAGCATCGCTTTTGTGTTGCTAGTGAACTACAGGGTATACTCTGTTCCACTCCTGGTTTTGCATTATGTGCCAATGTTACCAATCTGTAGCTTCGGGAAAGCTATGTCATAAGAGGGTTGTGTGTGCATGTACCCTTACCACAGCTAAGGGCAGAATCAATATAATCAATTACTTTCACTACCACTTACATATCGTTTATATGCCTTAAAGGTTAATGATTATTTTTACTACTAGGTGAGCAAAATACATTGGAACCTCGCTATCAGCTTCTCGTGGTTTACATGTAAAATCGATGGCTTATTGGGAAACTGCTGCCTAAACATTATGACATTTCATCCATAGGAATATCACAACCAGGGAAGGTGTGTTTGTTATTCTTAGAAAGCAACCAATCGCCTTTGATGATAAATTTACCAGACGGACATAGGATAAATATTTTTAAGAAATGTATTATTACGAAATCTTGTTCCTCTATCCTCTTCGTGTTAGTTGAGATAAACATTTACAGAAATTATCTTATTCCTTATTTCCTTGTAGGTGTGAGGGGAATTTGGTAATACAGTAGGCTTTGAGCGATAGTCAAATGTTTTAGAGCTGGTCGCTAAATGAAGGCTCTTAAATTTCGTTCTCTTTGCACAGACAAGACATAAGAAGTGAATAACGACCTCCCATCCGAGAAAACTGTAACTATTGAAAAATTCACAAAAATAACGAGGAATATTTCCAAAATGTTTCACTCCACAAAAAACGCATTTATACAGAAGTCGTGCGTGTTAGCGATATCTACATTTTTGTATAGTAAGATTTGGCCTATGCCTTGCGGTTTACCAGTTATGCAAAAGTCATCAAGAGTATACAGGACTATATAGTTTATGGGCAGAAAATTCAATATATACATTTCATTTGCTATAGAAATATCTCAAATACATGGCATTTTAATCAAAATCGATAGAGCCAATTTTGAGATAGTCAAACTTTTCGATTTTACATTGTCCGTGAAAATGGTAGTTTAGGGCGCATCCTTGAGAGATATTAACGTTAAACAACAACTTTCATTTTAATCTACCTTTGCTTTTGATTTATGCTGTTCATAAACACACACACACACACACACACACACACACACACACACACACACACACACACACACCCGCGCGCGCGCACACACGGACCGTTTTCTACAAATGCCTTTTTTTGATTCAGGATGCCTCAAAACATATATTTCCGGCGAAATCTTTGGGCAAATACAATAAACAGTTCCGCTACTTACTATATGTAGTAGACAAGGTAAAAAGGTAATACCGGAGTTCTTAGGGAAATGTTCATATTCATTAAACACAAATTCAATTGAATTTCGTTGAATATAGGTATCCGAGTATAATTTTGGAGTTTTTTGCCAACATGTTGGGTAATTAAGTACTTCCAGCCCAAGAAGGGTTTCATATGGAGTTAATTGTGCCTTGAGTGGTATTTATTTATAGTATTCCGCCAAATAATTAATAATTAATTAAATACTGCTTAATATTAATAGTTATTTAAAAGTAAACAACTTAAATAACATAACATTTATACACTTCAATTAAAATTTAGTTTAACAGTTGGCACTACAACTAATTCAGTATGGCGTGGGAACATCAACAATAACAATATTATTATTAATGTTTAATCCAGATAAATGAGGATCTCGATATAATGATGGATATAAATGAACGAATTTATGTTAGCAAGCCACTCATTAAAGGTAGGTTTACCGTATTTAAAATTACAGTTGCTTGACTTCGCCTCTTCAATTAAAATATGAAAATCCTCACTAGAACATTCGTCAAATCCATTTTAATGGCCCGCTAATTGTTTTGACTGCACATGAATACTTCAGATGTTCAGAAACAGAAGGAAAGTAGGAGGTGATATAACCAAGGCGATAATACCACGACCAAGAGCTGATAATCCGGCAAGAGTGGAATATTCTCCTAAACATTATTATGTTGATTTTACACTTCAGTGCTATCATCAGGCAATATTACCCTATCCTCCTGATTTTCTAAAGCTTCCGCTACCCTGGTTTTCAGCCTCATGAATGCAATTTTACATTTTTTGACCTTTCTATAAAGAACGATGTACACTATACTATTAGATCCAACAATATTGAGTTTGTGGCGCACAAGACTCTGCAGGAAATCAACCAAAAAGAGGTCAGAGCCTGCGAATCCAAATTATTTGTGAATTGTTTGGTCATTTCTGGTTTAACCACTTTGGTCAAAATACTGTACAATTATACTATAGGAGTTAGTAAAATCAGGTAAAATACAGCTGATTTCACAATTTACAAAGTGTACCTCAATAATAGGAATTTTCAAGTACATAGTAATTTATATTTGTAAAACTTGTCCTTTCAATCCATATACAGCATGTCCCAAAAACGCCAATGCTTAGTATGTTGTGCGATACGTCAAACCGATGGATTTTCAAACTGGAACTCCTGTCCAGAAATGCACGGTTTGAATGCTGTAAACCCAACATTGGCCTTTCTACAAAGTTTGAACTTTGCAGTCCCATACGTTACGTTACACCTTACGCAAGTACGTGAATGCTTCCATTAAAAAACATGCTTGGAAAGTTATGACTGTAAGGTACGGGTTTTTGGCTAAAATTGTCAGCTATTTTTGACTCTAAGGGTAAATGCTTTCCTTATTTTCAAAGTTTTATCTTTTATTGTGTATTGTAACAGTTTGGCTATGTCATGTTCAAGATATTTGCGTGCTTAATAAAATGTATATACCAAATATTTTAGGAATGACACCCGAACCCTTCATTCGGAATGGATATTGTATAATTTGTATAGTTTTGCATAATTCTAATCCGAAACATAATCCTAAAAGAAATCTAATGTGGTGCACTCACATGACTTTCTCTACTCTTGTACTAACCACTGTTACAACATTTTATTCCTATATGTTCTTTGTGTGAAGATACACATTTGTACATAATTATCTTACTGCTTATTTCCTTGTAGGTGCAAGGGGAGTATTAGAATACTTTGTGAATTAGAATTTGTGAATTAGAATCGCTTTGTGCGATAATCAAATGTTTTAAAGCTTTGAGATTACGTTCTCTTTGCACATTTAACATGCAAAACAAATGAACAACGATGTTCCATTTCACGAAAGCTTTAAGTTTTCCGAATGTCACTCACATAACAAGGAATATTTCCGAAATGGTTCATCCTACAAGAAAATTTATTTGGACATAAATTGTATTTTAGCAAGATCTACATCTTTTGTGAAGTATAGTTTGGTCTATCTAACGGTTTACCAGTTATGCAAAAGTCGTCCAGAGTAAATACGACTACAGGGCCTATAGCTAGAAAATTCAAGATATGCATTTCATTTTCCACAAAAATATCTCAAACATATGACGTTTTAATCAAAATCGTTACAGCCATTTTCAAGAAAATCAAAATTTTCGAAAAATCTTCCATGTAAAGGGTAGTTTAGGATGGGTCTATTTTCTTCAAGATCTTCGTGTCGCATACTTGAAAGACATTAAACTGAATTAACAGGTTTGGTTCTTAACCTATTTTTCGTTTTTTGAGTTATGCTCTCCACAGACTGACACACAGACTGACACAGACTGACAGAGCCTCCTCCCCCGGTCCCCTCTCCCCACTCCCCCCCCCCCCCCCCCCCACACACGGACCTTTTCTAAAAATGCTTTTTTTTTTTTGGATTTTAGGTGGTCTCAAAACATATATTTCCGGTGAAATCTCGACATCGAAGTTTTGTGTGGAATACAATACTTCCCGCACTTACCAGTAGGGAAAGTAAAAACGTTAACAGAAAATACGCCTAGATATTATTAAAACACACGCTGTTTCAAATAACGTTTTTAGCATTAACTGTTTCCCAGATATTAATCTTTGGTTTAAACTTTTCAATACTTTGTCGTTTTTTAAAGCTCTGAGACCACCTAGTTCATTTTCGCGACTTTACGGTAAGAATATGGATCTTCAAGGCCAGTACAAAAGTCATGCTTTTTAAACATTTGACTATCATTTCAGCCTTTCGAATCCTAATTGGACCTACAATGAAATAAAGATATGAGGAAACTTTCTGCAGGCTTTATCAGGATTAACGTAAAGTAACTAGAAATAGAAAAATAAGGTTTTCCAAAAGCAATTATTACAATTATTTATATTTATAGACGCTCTCTAACTGTTGTGGCTCTCGAAGTCCCGTTTTATATTGGGCGCAAAAAGCCGTTCAGCCGTTCAATTTTGCCTATAAACCTCTTTGAACCCACGATCTCTAGAATGAGAGGCTATCATGCTACCCCTGGACCATGGAGGATGACAAAGTTTTCCAAGAATGTTTTGTAGATGTTATTAAAATAGCGATAGAGGCTTAAGAAACTTATGTGAATGTGACTTATAAAATGTTTTCTTCTTGCAATACCTAGAACCACTGAATCGCGCTTATCAGCTTCAGATGTTACATGTATATTTATATTCAACAAGCATTAAACCACGGCTGTTGTCTATTAGGGTATAAGATTTCTGAGAGATGTTTTAAGTTTTATTGATTAACATTTAGCACACATTTCTCTGTGAATTATAAAACACGTGTTTTTCTATAAATGGATCCAAACAACGCACGAGTGTTTCTGATATTTTAAATTTAAATTCATGCTTTTTTAAAATTAAGAAGAATTTAGTAAGTTTCACATTTGCTTATCAAATCACAATATTTATGATACCAAGGCACTGTTTTCCAGAAAATTTAGGAATTCTTAAGACCAGATTTATACAGTTTGTCCGGATCGTCGTGACACTCCATATGCGCAAGAGAGGAGAAAATTGGAGAAGTAACTGGTGTGGTGGGGAACAAGCGAGTGATGTCAGAACTCAGGCAGTTATATACACAAGCACTGTATGTTCACGTTTTGTAAACAATTATTGTGCAGTTATCACAGTCAGAGCAAGTGGTACACTAATCCCCACGTCTCCTATTAAGCAAGTGGGCATGTCTCTGCTATTGCGCGTCTATGCTTCAGGAGTGTGGAAGTGCCACTACGAACTGGACGGGCTGTAATTACATATAATGCTGAACCTCCGAAAAGTCGATTAAATGTTTCAAATAAGTGCAGAAGCATATGGATATCTTGAGCAAATAATATGTATAAAATAGAAACTGATTATCCGGGCTTGTGGGTCGTGGTCTAGTCAGGAAACTGTTTCCTGACTAGACCACGGCCCACAAGCCCGGATAATCAGTTTCTATATAATGACGCCGGCCGTGAAAGCCTACGCAGTTTGATCAATATGTATCAAAGTTTAGAATTCATATCTATGATAAATAAGAAATAACTAATTTAGGTATGCGTCATTTTAAAATTAATGTTAAATGTCCCCGTAGGCAAAAGTTTTTGTCGTGTAGGGAAAACCTTTCTTCTCGGATATGTTTATTTACGTTATTTACCAAAATAGAGGTTTCCATCAATTGTTAAAATTTTAATGTAACTTTGAGTAAAGATCAGAAGGTTTATATGAGCACTACTTTAAGAATTAAATATGTTGAGACACAAATCCCAGCTAATTAATGCATTTTAGACATTTTGCATTCCAAGATGCTGGTCATCATAATAAGAATTGCTTTGGTTTTTCTATCAGTGTTACGCAACCTCACCAGCTTGTACCCAAATTTTAAAACATGAAGTTATATACTAAACCTACTAATTAAAGTCATCCCTAGGTGAGCGGCGAAAGGGGAAGTTGAGAGAAACATTTCTTCTGTGTGGGTGAGGTTATGTTTAGCAACTATGGTCTACATCAACTTTTACTTGATCGTTTAATGTCAAATGGCTGACGCTCAAGCATTAACCTATGAACGCAGGTCGGTTTCAGGTTAAGGTAAAGGGGTGATAAAGGCAAACATTTAGCGTAGTACAACAACCAGGTAATGGCTGGGGGCTGGACTTGGCAGAGCCGGTTTCCTCACCAACAGGTACGGCTACATGCACCCGACTGCATCTATGCCGCCTGTGGTAAGCAAACATCCCTATCTATAAAACCTACCATTTATTTAGGAATAAATATGGCGCTGTATATAATGCCCATGTGTATTTTGCTGAGGTCGACAGAGAAACAAAAATTCCACCACGATTAACATGAGAGAGTACAGACAAACTGTAATTCAATTAGTAGCCATTATGCATTAAATACTCACCATTTTAGATTCCAAAGTGGTTTTTCTTGTTATAAACATATATTGACTGCATATAAATGAATACTGAAAAGAAGAAAAATGAAGCTGCAATTAAATGTCAAAGAGAATCCATATATTGGTGTATTGCAAATGGGGTAATTGGAGTTACGTTGATAAGATGATTACTTATGCATTGTAACAATGTATTTTCATTCGTCAAAGGAGAGTTAATCAATTACCGTATATAAAAAAAATCCAAAAAATTTAAAATTAATTCCACGTGTGCTGCTAAAGTAGATACTGTTTTTCTTCTCCAGCATTATTTTTCCAAGCCCATTGCAGATTATTTGGTATTTTTACGAAGCCACAAATACTTGAAACGAACTGCACGGGCGACTTTGCTATGCTGGTCTGGGCAAATGGAAGAACAATATGTCTTTAATGCGTTGCATAAATGTGTTACGCATACATAACTCAAATACATAGGTACATTTAAAGTATAGTTTATAATAGCTGCTTACATATTTTTGGAATTTGGCGACAAAGCTTTCGAATGTATTGGCTTGAAAGAACGTTCCACTAAATTTGACATCAAAGCATTACTATTACTAAATTATTGTCGAACTGCAGGCTTCCTTTCTTCAAAGCTAAATAACGTTCAAGATTCAGCATCCCAAGGATTCAAATAGGTTCGTAAGGTGCTTGCAAGAGCATATAAAGGACTATTGGATTCCGTCTCTCACTTGTCTATCATTGTAATTGGTCAACCTTTGGAGCTGCTTTAAAAGAGCCCTACACACGATAAGACGTATGTTCTCCGCATTTCGACTCGGAGGTGTCAAGATAAACATACCCATCTGTTACTATAATACCCGTCAACACTTGTGGGATTCTGTTAAGCTTCACCGGGGTTTAAAACACAAGTTTAAAACAAACTACAGTTTGTCTTTTTTAAAGCAAGTTCACAAAATCAAGCAAAGGCTAAGCGAATGATATGGACTCAATATTTGTACATATGTTTTAACAGATTTATTTGCAAAATACAGCTCTATTTTTAATACCATTATTTTATAATACTACCAATTCAGTTTCGCATTTTTCATTTTAGCGAATGTGTAAAATTGTATACCATTTTGGTTTCTCTTAATGGTGGCTTTTACATTATTTAATTTAACTAACCAAAAGACTTAGTCAGGCATATCTAACATTCGTTGACACACACCTTGAGACCTTTTAAGAGGCGTCTAACTGTAGGACTGAATGTATAGTACCTACTTTTAATATTTCAGCCAAGTTGCAGCAGATGATTAGGTATGCTCGTATCTCTGGCTCATTTAAAGTAGACAAGTAAAGAAGACCCCTTGAATCACGTGCATTTATTTTGTAAGTTATTAGTGAAATACCGTGTTGCTTCTAACTCACGGTTTTACACTTGTTAGGTTGTTTTTCTAGACTAAGGGAAACGTAAGAGCCAATAATTTTTCAAGGACTGAGGGAATATCACACTTTTTATTGCTATTCCAAAAAATAGTATGAGAAAATGTTTAAGGATAATGAGATTCATTCCTATTTCCTCTCTTGGCTACCATGTGCATTTATTGGGTGCAAGTGCAAGGAAGGTTGCAGTTGCGCGGGAACAAGACAGGTTTCAACCTGTTTGCTTACACCTGTTTCTTCCTAAAGCCCGTATGTTCTGAATCACGCTATTTTCATGTTTTTAGGTTGGCACTACGCAAATAATCTTGGAGGCCTCACCCACCCCACTGGGGTTCACCTGCCCTACCTTGGAACAGGTATGAGAATCTTCTCACTCTCCCTTTTACCTTATTGAAAACACCCTCTTATACTAGACAGACACAAGGCGAGATTCCACAATGTCATACACTCTCAGTTCCGAACGATGTTTGAAAAATCTTCCCCAACATTTGCCGAGCGGGTTGGCTCTGGCGGTAATGCTTGGGACCTGCATTCGGGAGGTCCCGGGTTCTATACGCCATGTCTGACCGAAATCACCAACGGTTTTTTCACGGTTTACTTTGGTCATTGGCGATTGCTTGTTTGGTTACTCTTTTTCCGCGAATTCCAGTCCGTCTATTTCCTTTCATATTTATTTCAAATCAGTCTTTTCAAAGTTGGAAGTGTTGACGATGGGCGGCGGCGGCGGCGGCAATGCTGTGAGGACGTTGCGGAATATAAATGATGTTCTTGGCTTAGGGGTGGCGTTGTGGTCCTCTGTTCTGGAGAGCGGTAGGTGTCAAATCTCTACAGCTTGCAGCTGCACGGCGCAACCAGATGCAGGGGTGGAAAATCTCCAAATTAGTTGAGGATCTCATGCTGGTTCACCCTTTGCCCGGGTTCCGACAGGCCCATAGAGTGCTCCCATCTCATCTCTTCCTCTTAGACGTCTGGCATATAAGGCACACTCGGAGGCTCAGTGTGCAACTTCAATCCAATCCAATCCAATCCAATCCCCTAGATCAACTTATGCACTTGTAAAATTTTCCTGATTCCATAATGGAGCAAACTCGAATCACACATCATTCTAGAACAAACCTAACAAAAACAAAGACAAGTGATTTATAGGACTCAAGTCCTCCCTACTTAGAAATTTTATTTCCGCGGCATTGAGTCGAAATATTAGCCTTCCAATCGTGATTTGGAAATGACCACTACACCTCTGAGGATGATGTGAATTTGCATTGACAAATTTCAACATAATGGGGCACCCCAAAATTTCTAACGTAGCCTTATTCCACTTCCAATAACTAGTAAAGCAATTAAAAGGGTGTCTCTATTAACTCCTGTAGAGCTACAGAAATATAATTAATAATACCTGTAGTAGCACTGGGAAGGCTTCTGTAACGAAATGAGTCATATTATCTTCCATAGCTATTTGATAATACTATTAATTGTTACTACAGCACTTAGCAAAATACCTTTAACAATTGGTTCAAATACAATTAAATATACCTGTGGATTTAGATCGGAGATTTAAGACATTAAATTTGAGCACGCTCATTGTCTTAAAACTTGTACTTATAAACCTCAAATGATCCTTTAATCATAAAGCGCCCTTCTATAATATAGAAAGTTCTGCCGGATAATATCAAAATGAAAAAGACTGAATTGGTATAAACAGCTTACGAGATACAAAATTAAGACTTCTCCATGCTGAAAGAGAAAATATATCCATTTGTGAGATACAAGAGCTGTGCACGTAAGCCAAAGTTAGAAGAACAACATTTCTTTCTACGTATACCAACGTAGATGGTAGAACACGAAACGAACATTATAGAGTGACAGTGAATTTAGACTTGTCAGAGAAAATGGCGACACATTCCCTTGTATAAGATGTTCCTTTTCGGATATAAATGCTTCTACTTTTGTATGAAACACGGTACCGTAAACCCCTGAATTTTAAAGGGCTGTTGCGACAAAGACTGTAGTGTTAGATTCTAGAGCCTATTTGCGACATACCGTGTATTACAGCATTCATATTACATATACTTTATGCAAGATATTAATACATACATGTTACAACGTTCTTTGGTAGAATAGATTTTATGAATATGTATGTAAAAGTTTCGCTTAAAAATTAAAGCAACCACGTTTAAAGACAAAAATGTACTTCGATGTAAATATTTCCCCAAGAGCAGTTAAAGCTGAGCTCCAAACAAATTCCATTCCAGAGCGGCTCGGCTCTCAAACTTATCCCCATGAATTAAATTGAATAATTAAAAAATGTCCACATCAGCCAGGGTGTAGAGAAGAGCTGTATCCTAAAAGATAGTTGTCCAGGAGCATAAGCTTCCTTCTTAACTCTAAGCCAACCTAAACTGAAGCAAGCCACCTTAAAAGAACAACCTATCCTGTAAATTCCTATCTGAGGTTAAACATTATTGAGGGTGAGTACGCAGGAAAAATCATTAGACTGAACCTCTGCTTGGCAGCAGAACAGACACGTCAACATTTCAATGAGATATTGGTGATATTGGTTAAAATTTCCATTGGTTGAAAGGCGTGTCCTTGAAGGTAGATGCTGATATGTGGTTTTACCAGAAATATATTCCATTACTAGAATATTCACCACGTGCTTTTTCTGTCATTTTTAAATGGCCCGCTAATTGTTTTACTGCGCATGGATATTGCAGATATTCAGAAACGTGGCAAATGGTTTAGATTGGCAAAATCGCTAGGAGGAGGTGGGAGGAGGTGATTTAAGCAAAGCGATAATTATCACCAAGAGGTGATAATCCGGCATGAGTGGGATAGTGAAAGAGTGGGACAGAAAGAATTAATAGAGAGCGGG